>JAJLTV010000067.1:0-74194 GCA_030568405.1 Myxozyma monticola | reverse complement strand
CCATTATATTCCCAGGGCTTTCGTGTTGACTATTCTAAAGTATGGCGGTCTTGAGTTTGTGTTTGTTGCTGGCTAACATGTTGGATACAGGTGCACTTCGCGTTCTACTCTACACTTCATCGCAAGCTCTTACGCTCTTTGATACGCGCGCACTCGCAACACGTATTGGCACAGCAGCTATACTTCACTTCCGAACTCGAACACCTTTGCGCTTGACTTCTCTTCTTCTGTCGCGTTCTCTTCTATCTATCTACCTATCGATGCTGTTGCCGGGAATTGCCGACTGGTCTGTTGACGTTGGGGACGAATGGGCGGATTGATTGATGAGTGGGGACGTTGATGGCGATGATGATGTTGGATATTGGCATAGGTTAATCTTGATATTATAAATTTGTTTTTGCATCTCATAAACTTGTGCATTCGTAAAAACTGTAGAACCATGAGCAGCTCGCGAGAGCCGCGTCCGCCGCATGATCGGTGCCCATCGACACGGCACAGATCAATCCGGCCCAAGCCCCTTCCTAGTATCTGTTCCTTTCTATGTAGCAGCAATTGGTCAAAAATCAAAATGGTCATTTGTTCTAGACGGTTTGCCAATAGCAATTGCTTGGTGAAGTCTCAAGAAGCTGCGCGGATTAGTGCATCGCCAAGACGCACGCGTAAGCCGCGTGCCTGAATTCTATATATACCTCGAGGCTTGCTCCCAACCAACTTCGTCATCGTGCAAGAACAAGAAGCTCATGTATATCATATAATTTGCCGCCGGGTATAGAGGAAATTTTGGAAATTATAGCATATTACTGCATATAGATCTTCGCGGTTTTTAAACCGGCTGCGCATAACCTTTTGAGAACCACCGCACCACTGGTACGAGCCGTCTGCGCAATAATGTCAACAATGCGGGACGGCCAACTGCTAGGCGGGATAATCGTGATTCCGTACATTGGCGTACGTTGTCCTGTTTCGTCTGCTTTTTATATTACACAGCTGACGTTAGGTTTGCTTTGCAGAAGGATTTGCGTCAGGTATGGGCAGGCCAGCGGCCGTACGTGCTGTGCACGTTGGCGACGGAGGTTTTGCGAACGAAGCCAGCCAAGCGCGAATTCGGAATTGATAAATGGTGAGTTGATTTAGGGCTCCGGGGCGAATGGACATGGTTTATTGACTTTGCTATTGTGATTTAGGGATGAGGAGTTACGGTTCACGTTATACAAGGGCTCGGCAGATCAAAAGTTACGAGTCGATGTCATGTCAGCGAGCGAGGACGGATCGGGCGTTGTTGCGATTGGACAGTGCGAGGTTGATCTCGGCAAGATTGACATGACAGCGGAAGAAGATGCGTATGATCCTACATGCGATCTCATGTTTGAAGAAAAGTACGTGATTTCTGAATGTGCAAGTTCCTGAATTAGGGGAGTTCTGGAGGGTTAACGGATGGATCAGATCTTCCGGCTCGATTGAATTCGAAATCACGTTCTACAAAGCGAAATCGGTACGCTCATTTGTCTGGATAGGTAGACAAACGACGAGCTAACAATATCATCAGAAACCGCGGCCGCGTGTGACATCGTCAAATGCAGCGCCTACAGCTTCAAATCCAGCAAAGCCATCTCCGCCGGTGGCCCCGCCACTTCCGCCTCGACGGAAAAAGCGCCGGGATGCGGTTCCCGACAAACGACCTTCCTCACAACAATTTTTGCCACCGGTACCGCCTCAGCAGCAATATATTACGCAACAACAATATCTCCTACAGCAACAGCAACATCATGCCTTTTTCCAAGCCACCACACCTGGGACTGCTCCAGGGCCTCCGATGCTCTATAAATCCATAACCCAGATCCACGAATTTCCACAGCAACCGACTCAACTTCCCTATCCTCCAAATCTGCAATACCGAGCGCCGACAAGCGACTTTATGAATCGCCCGACAACAGCACCGATTCCACAATACGAGCCAGCCGTACTGCAGAGTCCCCCTCTGCCCGCTCCCGGAGCAGAGAGGTCGTTTGCGGACGACTTTGCAAAGTACAATGGCGCGTACCGGCCGCAGCTCGCGCAGAAGCGACCGGTGTCTTTTCCGACGACGCAGTCTTGGGTACAGGCACAGCAGGTGCCAGCAGTTTCTGTGCAGACCCCACAGGTTAATACTTATCAGCAACAACAGCAGAAGCAGCAGCAACTTCCGACAGTTCCGTCAGGACCGTTGCAAGCATCACAAGATGTTCTTGCTAGAGTCCCGGTACTGCGACGGCCGGTTAGCCTTGGCCCATCTGTGGCTCCGCCGTCTGTTGCTCCGCCGTCACGGTCAGCGAGCGTGTTTCTCAGACAGCAGTTTGAATCACTTAATTTAGCTCCGGAGATTTACGCGGCTGGTGCACTGGAAAACGATCCAGCAGCGAGCCCGCCGGTTCAGACGCTTGTTGCGGTACCAGACATACCGCAGACAACTCCCTCGGTACCAGTTCCCAAGAAGAAAGTACCGCGGAAACCGTTACCGTCCGGAGCTGCCGCATCATCCAGAACCCCATCTCCTTTAGATCCGTCTTCCATTCCTGCTGTGTCTCCGCCAAAGTTCTTCTCGGCAAGCAAAATCCCGTTGCCAGCCGCTCTCGCTGCTCTGGAAGGCGTGCAGACTAACAACGAGCATAAAGACGAACTACCAGAGTCATCCTTTGCGCCGGTTATCGGTACAGCTGAGGCGCATGACGTCCTTTTAGAAGTCAGTGCCGAATTCAGGGCCCACCAGATGCAAGAAGCGGCGCGCCAGGAACAGGAAGCTATTCACAAAGCGTACGAGGAGGAACGGGTACGCGCACAAGCTGAAGGCAGGCCGATGCTGCCACCGAAGATTCCGCTTGGCATGTCGCGGGCAGAATGGGGCGCCATGGCACGCGGACCTCGAGTGTGAAGTTTGCAATTGGATTCCGAGGTATTTTTGGGCGTTGCCAGGGCAACGAATTTGCATAGACAGGGTCTGGGGTTTTTGGATATAAAAATTATATAAGCCGCACAACGGGCGGGAAACGACGAGTCGCGATCATCTGATCTGATAGGCGCGACGTTCGACTTTGGGAACTTCTTTCTATCCTTTTGTATATAGAATTCACGACTTTCACGTATTCGCATTTTTGCGCAGATCATTAAGAAAGATAAATTAGTGTTTTAACAATGTCGTCTATCCTGTCCTCGCTTTCCACGCGCGCTCCATACCACCTGTTTGCGTACTCGATTCTGTACGTCGTTGCACCCCTCTTCACGGTCGCCAATTGCGTGTATCAGGAATACTAACATTTTCGTATAGCTTCGGATCGACCGTGTACCAGTCCTTTTTTGTAGGAATCACCGCGTTCCGCGCCCTGCCTCGCCAGCACTTTGCCGCGCTGCAGCGCAAGATCTTCCCGCCCTACTTTGCCATGCAAGTCGTGCTTCCCGCAGTCATCGGCATGACTGCGCCGTTCACGATTATGAAGGACACGTTTTCGCTCGTTATGCTCGGAATCACGTCTGCTACGGCTTTAATCAACCTGGTGTTCATCGGGCCTATGACAGTCACGCTCATGAACGCGCGCAAGGCGCAGGAGACGAAGGAGGGAAAGAAGTACTACGACGCCGAGGTCAGCGATGTCATGAAGGGGCTTAACAAGCAGTTTGGCGCGATTCACGGTATCTCGACGTTGATTAACCTGGCTACCTTGTTTACGGTTGGCGGGTACGGAATCGTGTTGTCGGACGCTTTCGCGAAGGGTTTCGCTTTGGCGTAAAATGGTGGGTGCTTCAAGGTGGTGATGTTGTACTGACGTGTACTGTGAGCGCGGGTGGGATGGGAATGTATCAATTGCGCTCCTGGAGGTTAACAAGACTTCAATGAATGCATCTACAGCATGTGAATTGACCATACTTATGATAATCATACAATGCGATCCCCGATAAGCGTACATGATTCTCAGAGGTCTAGCTGGTCTAGAACGCGGTCACGTGAATATATCACGTGATATAAAATAAAAGATTAAAACTTTAAAATCCAAGTCTTCGAGATGCCCGAGATCCGAGAAGTTCCCTGTACATTACACCTCATCTCGAGCAACCCGGACCGATTGCAATTCAACGCAACAATGAACCCGTTCATACTTCCGATCTTCTTTGTTTTTATAATCGTCGCAGTGCTATTATTACCGGTCCTGAACGGCGTCGGCAGCTACAAGATCGCCAAACCAGCAGCGTCCAAAAGTACGCGACGAGCCAAGGACATTTCAGACGACGACGACGAGAGCAGCTCGAAGCGCGGTTTTGTTTCGTTTAAGTTAGCGGAGGCTACTAGTAGCTCGATTAAGCGGGCGCTTCATGAGGAGGAAGATGACGATGAGCGAACTGCGGCGGCGGATAGTGGGGTGCGGAGTCGGCGGACGGGGGGGCAAGCGCGGGGATATGACGTTTGAAGCATGATTTATCGATGGTGGATTTTAGATACTGTACATATAGTCCTTATTCTTGGTGTAAAATGAAACATAAATTATATACACTCGCAACATAGAGACCTGAAGTGGATCTCTATGGAGTAGCAAGCATTATAGACATAGACGAATATATAAAACGAGATCAGGTAGCAAAAGTATGAACAAAACGTAACGCGTCGGCACCGATATATATAATCCCAGTCCCAACATATAAAAACAACAAAAGCACGCACAGCCGAACTATATACCAAAAAATGAGAGAAAAAGTTATAAAACAAGAGAAAACACCTGTATCCCAGCTCTTACACACGCGCAATGCCGTCCTGAGATTGCCGGACCGTGCCACCGAGAGTGGTGACAGACACGGCCGCAGCCAAGTCCGCGTCGACCTGCGCGTTATCGCTCGCAACCGCGGTTTCCTGTACAATATCCGCGTAAGAGTAAAAGCTCAGCCGATGCTGAGCGTCCTCGACAGTCGCGCCCGCGGCAGCTAGCGACGAGAGCGACGCGCTTGATTTCGAGGATTGTGCGAGTTGCCGCCTTGATGTGCTAGAGCTTATCGACCGGACTTCGAACCGGTCCGGGTCTATCGAGGCGTCGTTGAGCGCGACGCAAGAGGCGTCGAGGGCCGGCGGAATCAGGTTCTCTGTGGCGTGGATGCTAGGAGCGCGAGTTGCAATGTCCTCGACCTGGCGCTCGAAGATCATGGAATGCTCGGCGCTGACGAACGAGGCTGGAGAGCTCGGGGATGCGAGCGTTGTTGTAGTCTTGATCTCGGCCGCAGACGCGGAGGTTTGCTCGTCCGGGAACTCGCAGGACGACACGGCGGAGGATATTGATGCGGTGGACGGCGACAGGGAGGCTGAGGTCGATGACAGACCGTGCGAGTTGTCGGACGCGGGGGAGTTCGAGGCTGGTCGGGCTGCGAATGGCGGCCGGGCTGCAGGAAGCGATGCTCGGTTCATTGGCAGCTTTCCCTGGCTGCGGTGGTGCCGCTGGTGCTGCTGCTGTGGCGGGTTACTCGGCGGATAATATGAGTTGCGAGCGCGGGGCTGTGGAAGTGGCTGGCGCGCAATGCCATTTTCGTCGCGACGGTAGTGGTTCTGCGATGGTACGTGGAACTGGCTCGGGAGGAAGATCCCGTCAGGTCTCACGGTCTTTGAGCGCAGCACGGTGGGCTCCGTAGAGGCACGCGGCAGCTGCTGTGTCGAGGGCGGCCGGCGCAAGTCATCGGTGGACGCGGCGGCAGAGCGGGATTGCGGGAGCGAAAAGTTTGAACTAATACGGCGAATACTGGCGAAGCGGGTCGGAGCAGGTCTTTGTGTCTGCCGGGGTCCCTGCTGTGCGGGATTGTAGGAGTCGATGACGTCGCGGGCCGTGGCGGCGACGAGCTTGCCCGAGGTCGGGTAGGCGGCAACGGAGTCTGAGTAGGCCATCATCCAGGCGTCGGAGTCAAGCGCGTAGGACTCTTCGGTGGAGAGAGTGTCGTCGTCTAGAGAGAGGTTAGATACAGTAACAGAGCAGTGATCGACACGCGGGCAGTACGAACCGCCGTAGGTGAACGCGGATGCGCCAAAGGCCGCGATGGCCGCAGTGCGACCCGGAGGCGGCGGCGCTCGTTTTCTGCGGAAAAGAGGCATGGTTTGTTATATAAGTCGAGAGGGGTGGGTGGGCGGTGGTGAGAGGACTGAGAGGGCTAGTGGTATGGCAAAAAAATACGGTGACGAGATGAAACGAGCGAGCGACGGGGGCGCAGTCCGGATGAAAAGGGACGGGAGACAGGGCAGAACGCAGAAGGACACGGCCGGCGGATAACGAGAGACAGCAGCGGAAGACTGCGGGGCCGGGAGCGAGGTCGGGAACGGGGTGCAGCGAGCAGCGAGGAAGTGGAGCTGCAGGACGGCAGTGACGGTCTGACGGACGCAGAGTGGGTGCGGTTGGGAGAAGCCGTGCAGCGGGCGGCAGGGCGGGCGCGGGCGGGACTGGGTCCGTAGGGGCGGGCTCGGGGAGGACGGCAGAGGCCTTGCGGAGCACGGAAGCGGGAGTCGGGGGTCGTGAAGCGCGTCAAGCAGCGGAGCAGACGTGGTGCTGGTGGTGGGTTCGCTGGCTGCGGGCGCCGGGCATTTCGCGCAGCGCCGTTCGCCGGTTCGGAGCCAATTTCTGCGCCAGGCACGGCCGGCGCACCGCCGCGCGCACCGCCACGCCGCCGCCCGATCGGGCAGTTTTAATTAGCCCAAAGCGGCTGCATAAGTGCCGCATGCGGCAGCGGCTATTTCGGGCGCGGCCGCTTTGGGACGCGCCGCGGCCCGTGCGCGATCTCCGCGATGCGATCGGCGCCGGCCAATTTGCCCTGAAACGCGACACACGCGACAACAACATAAACAGACGCGTAAACAGACGCGTAAACAACGCGACGCGTCAACAATACTGATTTGATTTGATTTGATTTACTAGTTATTCGTTACATACTGCATACTACAGACTCTTCTCGTACTCCAGATACCCCAGCACCTTCGCGTCCACGGCCGACGTGACGCGCGCCTCGTCCCACCGCAGCAGCGGCCGGCGCGAGTGTCCGCCGTAGCCAAAGAACTTCTGCAGCACGCACTTGGTGCCCTCGGGACCCAGGTTCGTGAGCACGTAGTCGCTCTCGCTCAACGCCTGCTGCGCCTTGAACGCCTCCGCGTACTTGCCCGCCGCGAACAGATCGTACACGCGCACGACGGACTTGGGCGTGATGTTGGCCGGGCCGGAGATCACGCCGCCGCCGCCGACCGCGAGTGCCTGCACGAGGAAGTCGGCCATGCCGGCGATGCAGAAGTAGCCGCCGGTCGCCTGCGTCACGCCCGGGTTCAGCGGACCGACCGAGTTGACTGCGCCGGCCACGCGGCCGAGCTTGCCTGAGTTGCCGCAGGTGAACTTGGTGCCGATGATGTTGGGGTGCGCGGAGAGCTTGATCAGCAGCTCGGACGGGATGTCGACGCCGGCGGTCACGCCGGGGAAGTTGTACACGATGATCGGGAGCGGCGACGCGTCGGCGACGCCGGTGAAGAAGTCCTCGATCATGGCGTCGTTGATGAACGAGCGGTAGTACGACGCGACGACCATGAGGATCGCGTCTGCGCCGGCCGCGGCCGCGTCCTGGGTCAGCGATATGGCGCCGGCAACGGACTGCTCAGTCACGCCTGCGACGACCGGGATGTCGGTGAACCCGGCCTCGTCGAGCGCTTTGCGGGTGGTCGAGTTCACGAGCGAGCGCTCGGCGGGCGAGAGCAGCACGCCCTCGCCGTACGAGCCCAGCGTGACCAGCGCCTTCACGCCTGCGGACGCCAGTCGCACGGCGTGGTGCGCGATCGCGGCCGTGTCGATCTCGTCCGAGGGCGCGTAGAACGTGACTGTCGGGACCCAGACGCCGGGCACGAGCGATCGGGAGGAAACCATTGTGACTGGTGGTGGACTGGAGGAAGAGAAGAAGACGAAGACGAAGAAGACCGGGACGTCGCACAGAAACAGGCAGCAGCACAGAACAACAACACAGACAGACACAAGAAGATCTGGAAGCAGCGGCAGCGGCCTCGCGGGCTTATATATCGACCGAGCAGGTGGGGAACCGCGGTGGGGGACGGGTCGCGCCGCGCCGGGTAAACCGCGGGCTGCCCCCACGGCCGCCCCCGCGGGACTTTTCAGCTGGCATGTACCCGTAGCACTACACTACTACAGCTACGACTTCTCGACTGTCGCAAACGGGATGGCTCCAGCTATGTTATCGCATAACAGGTAGTCAGGTATATAGACTGCAAATTCAAAACAGATCGGCTTGAAATGATTATATACGCAGAGCAATAGAAAGCGCTAGCAGCTACGGCTCAATTACGTGGCTATAATACAGTAAATCGACGAAAACTGCAGCCTGTAAGTGTAGAAGTGACGTTGGTGTATTAATTACCCGATTCGGGAACAAGTCAATAAATCTACTTGCTGAAGAATCCCGCGTACGCCGCGCGCTCTTTCTTCTTGCGCTCCGCAATGCGGCCCTTTGCAGTCGCAAGCTCGTTCGCAATCGCCTTGTCGCCCGGCGCCAGCGCCGCCGCCTGCGTCAGACTGTCAATCGCCTCGGCCTCGTTCTTGCTTCTCAAATAGCCCACACCGCGACGGTACAGCGCCTTTGCCTTCTCCGTGTCTGTGATTCCGTCAATTTCAAGCGCGTTGCTGGCACTCTTGATCGCATCGGCCGGCAGATCGAGACGGAGCTGGATCAGCGCGGTGTTGAGCAGAATGCTCAGCTTAAGCTTCTCAAAGAGCGGTGCGGTCGGCTCGGTCGAGTCCGGGGAAAAGTAGTTTAGGTACCGCAGCGCCTTGTCGTGCTTGTCAAGCGCAAGGTCAAACTTCTGTGCTTTGAACAACGCGGTGCCGATGTCCTTGATCGTCTGCGCCAGCTGCAACAGGTTCTCTGTCGACCGCGAGTCGCCCTTCAGCCGCTCTTCGTCCTCGGGGAACTCCTCAAGCGTATCGCCCGTACCGTCTCCAGCGTTGGACTGCTGGGCAGCCTCTTCGGCAGTCAATTCACCGCAGTCGGCAATCACGCAGGGAGAGAGCGGCTTGTCGTCCGAATTGACCTTTTGCGATTCGAGCTCACGCACAATCGACTTGCCCAGCAGAACCTCGCCAAAGACAACGTGCTTGCCGTCAAGATGCGGCGTCGGAACCGTCGTGATGAAGAACTGCGAGCCGTTCGTGTTCGGGCCCGCGTTGGCCATCGAGAGCAGGAAGGGCACAGTGTGCCTAAGGAAGTTGTCAGTCCACGTCGTCTCGGCTAAATAGAACAAAGCCAAACAGAACAAAACAAAACGTACTTGAGCTCAAAGTTCTCGTCGTCAAATCGCTCGCCGTAGATCGACTCGCCTCCAGTGCCGTTTCCGGCAGTGAAGTCGCCGCCCTGGATCATGAAGCTGCGAATGATGCGGTGGAACGAGGAGCCCTTGAACGAAAGCGGCACGCCCGCATTTCCCACGCCCTTCTCGCCCGTGCAGAGCGCGCGGAAGTTCTCTACCGTCTTCGGCACGACGTCGCTGTACTATGACAATTGTTAGCGGCCCTGATCTGTTTCCCTGATCTGTTTGTATAGATAGATAGTCCTGCTGCGGCTTTGGGGCACTCACGAGCTGCATCACGACGCGTCCGCGCTTGCGGCCGCCAATCTCGACATCGAAAAACACATGAACGCGGGACTTGACGACTTCGGGGTCACGGGAAACGTCGGCCATTGTGATTGTGTGTGTGTGTGTGGTGGTTTGCGTGTATGTGCTTTCTAGATGCCTTCTTATTGTACAGGATCGAGCGGTGCTCAAATGCGAGGCCGAGGAAGATTCGTGAAAATTCGAATAAACCTGGTGCGGCTCTGCGCACGTGACCCGGAACAGGCTCGTCTCCGCAATCCGGCGCCGGATTAACTATAATGCGGTGCGCGCGGCGTATGTGTGGTTATGCCTTAAATAAACATTTGCGGCACGCTTGTGCGCAACCACGTGACCTTTGCTCCGGGCTGCGGCGGCCAGTGACACGAACCCGGGCAGTTTTAGTGCTACAAACGCCTTGTGTGCCGCCACCCGCGCCGCTAAAACCGCACCGCGCGCGCGGGCCTTGCGCTTTAGGGTTGAGTTTTTCCGGGAACCCCAGCCCTGCAGCGATCCCCGCCGCCGCGTCGTGCGACTCGTTCACCGCCCGAACCTCCCACTTCACCACTCTCGTGTCCCATCCGCCCTCCCCTCTCCCCCCATCCCCCTCCCACCCCGCGCGCCATCTCTCCTCCACCACCCTCCCCAACTACCCGCCCCCGCTCCGTCTTGCTTTGAGCGCAGCCATGGATGACGCTGCGCTCAGCGGCGACTCGCGTCGGCGGGCCCCGGAGCCCCGGCTCACCCGCCGCGCCTCCGTCAACCTTGCCTCGCTCTCGTCTGCTCTGCGGCCCATCTTCCCGCACCAGCCGGTCACGCAACGCTACGACGGCTCATTAGCCGACGACCTCATCCGCAACCAGTCCGCGTACTACAGTCCCCGGGCCGACGTTCGCATCCCTGTTGTCCACAAAGAGCACCGCATCGCCGCCGGTGCTGACGCCCCAGTTCGCATCCACCGCCGTCGCAGTCTGGGCGCGTCGACCTCAGACCTCACTCGCGATCCAGTCCACGCCGACATTCCTGTTCAAGTACACGTCACGCCGCCACCGAAACAGCCTGCCGAACAGGATCCGGAACCTGCCGCGGCCGGCGCAGAAGAAGCTTCGGCAGCAGCCAAATGGGTCGCCCGCAGCAAAACAACAGCAACCTCCACCGCATACCGCTCGCGCCTCAATGTCAGCAAAGACGTCGCGGCTGTCGCACCATCTCTCACAGCTGTCCAGAAAACTACGCCTGCGACTGAGCGTCCACCGGCGCCAGTGCGAGCCGCCAGCTCGCTTTCTCGCCAGCTTCACTCGCTCGCGCTCGGCACCAGTCCGTCTGACAGCTCGAGCGCTATTGACGACGACTACGACAGCGACGAAGATGCTGACGTGCGCTACGATCTCACTATTCCGTTCAAATTCAGTCATTTGCTTGCCATCATGCGCAACAAGAAGGGCGTTATCCGCGGTTGGGTGAAGTGGCAGACGCAAACTGCCGGAGGAAGGCATGTTTTTTTTTGTAGATTTGTTGGTTAATTTGCGAATTATTGCTAACTCAATTGCTAGTGGTTACTGTTACACGGAAGAATTTTCAGGAGCACTGCTGTTTGAACAGAGAGAAGGAGTGTTTGTGCTAATTAGCGATCTCCGCGGCTGCAAGGTTAGTCTGTCATCGGCCTCGCGCACGGCCGTGCAAGTTGTTTCCGGCCGTGATCCGTCGAATTTCGCAGTCCTCATCGCCGATACGCCTGAGGAGTTCATTAAATGGATCGCTGTACTGCTGTCATGGACTCCGCTCCGGTCGGCTGGCGTCTCGAGCAAACTGCTGCGGTTCAGGTATCCGGATCTGGATGCTGCGTCTCCGGCGCCTGCGCCGCTGATGGCATCGCTTGCTAGTCATGAATCTGGGTCAAGTCCGACGCCGACTACGCCGAAGCCGAAGGCGGTGCAATCGAAGCCAGGCGTTGTGCGAACCCTCAAGGTCGGTCAATTTGAGATGTGGGATCCACTGTGGAAGCGGCCGACGCCTACCCGCAAGACTAAGCAGCCGTCGTCATCGTCATCGTCATCGGCTTCTCAGCCAGCACCGTATGATTTCCGGTATTGGATCAAGTCGTCCTGTCTGCTCAAAGCCAACGGGGAGCTTCAGATTTTTCCGGAATTGCAGCGACCTGCAAGCCACACACATGCCTCGTCGACGGACCATGTTTACAGTAACGGGCGAGCAACTTCGAGCACCGCAAATCTGTCGTCATCGGCAGCGGCGGCGGCATCGCAGAGCATATTTGCGCCGGCGTTCAGCAACTCGAATAGCTCACATATCTCGCTGCAGTTGTCATCTATCCGGCGGTCGGCTATTCAGATTGCCGATCCGTCGCTTACCGGTCGTGAGAACTCGGTTGTCATATTTATCAAATCGACGCGGACTTCACCGCGCCAAGCTTCTGTTAATACATCCCCATCGGGGGCGCAGACCAACAACTCGGTTCCTGCGCATTCGTCGTTTAGTGTACATCATCATCACAGTTATCACCATCATCAGGCCGCGTCATCTCTATCACCGGCCTCTGCCTCTCCGCCGACTAATGGGTCGAATTTAATAGTCACTCCGATATATCTCAGCTTTGATTCCACAACGACAATGGAGGTTTGGTTTGTGCTGTTGCGGAGTTTAAGCTTGCCTGAGCTTTACGGTCCCGACACTGGCGAGGTGCGGGGATCGTTCCGGCAGATGCGCAACATGAGCGTGCGCATAATCGATGCAAAGATTCTGATGCCGCGGGGGCCGGGACTTAGTGTCGATTCAACATATATGCCAAAGGCGGTAGATTCGTATGTTGAAGTGGAGTTGAATGATAAAGTCAGAGCCCGGACAAAAGTCAAATATGGCACGCCCAAGCCATTTTGGCGAGAGGACTTTTCGTTTCCGTGAGTTGACCTGTTGCTTGAGCTTTCGTGCTGTTTATTTTCGGATGCTAACTACAAAATTGAAGGGAACTGCCGTTTCTCGTGAACGCAGTCAAGTTGAACCTGCGCAGTCGCAACCGCAAGACGCGTGACTTGCAATCCGACACGTCCATCGGCGAAGTGCGTTTACTCATGTCAGACATCCAGCAAGACAGTGATCTCGAGCGCTGGGTGCCGGTGTATAACCCTGTACGCGGATACATGGGTAAAACCGGCGAGATCTGCGTGAAGATGCAGGTCACGGAGCTGACTGTGTTGGCGAGCGAGGAATATGACCGGTTGCTTGAGCTGCTGCTTGATTTCGCGAGCAAGCTTACTGTCGAGATCGTTTCCGTGACTGGAGACATGAAGCGGTTGGCTGCTGTGTTGTTGGACATTTTCCAAGCCACGGGGCAGGCGACTGAGTGGCTTATCTCGCTGGCCGAGGACGAGATCTGGGAGCGCGGAACGTTTTCGGGCGTCCCGCGGCCGAAGCAAGAAGACGCGCCGAAGGCGAAGCCGATTCCTGCGTCGAAACTGACAGTCACACGACCGATTACGATCCACCAAGCACCACTGGCATCCCCGCATCCGTTGCTTGCGTCGTCGATCGGAAGCTCGTCAAACAGCACCCTGGCTTCGATGAACTCGGTGTACGAGACGACTGGCATGTCGCGCGTGACGTCGCAGGAGGAGTCGTCCAGCGGCGCGAGCACGCTATCTCCTGGTACGCTGTCGCCACCGGATAGTGCCCGATCGTCGGACAATGTTTCTACGATTCATCGTGAGCCATCTCCAGTTTTGCAGGCAGCGAACGCGGCAGCTGTTGCGGACGCGAACTTGCTGTTCCGCGGGAACTCGCTTTTGACCAAATCTCTGGATGCGCACATGCGTCGCATTGGACATGAGTACATCATTTCGACGCTTGGCATCACGATTCAGAGTTTAGTTGACGACAACGTCTCGTGCGAAGTTGACCCGGCCCGACTGGAGGACCAGTCGACGTTGGACGAAAACTGGGCCCGGCTGGAGAAGTACATGGAGCAAGTCTGGGAACGGATCCGCACTTCCGCGTCGCGCTGTCCGCCCGGTTTGCGCCGGATTTTCCACAACATCCGGCTGCATATCGAGGACAAGTATGGCGAGTTTCTGATCTCGGCTTCGTATGCTGGCGTTTCGGGGTTCTTGTTTCTCCGGTTCTTTTGTCCTGCGGTGCTGAACCCGCGGCTATTCGGCCTCGTGCGCGATCACCCAGACACCAAGTCTCAGCGCACGCTGGTGTTGATTGCAAAGGGTCTCCAGGGACTCGCGAATCGGACCGCGTTCGGCGTTAAAGAGCCCTGGATGGCGCCGATGAATAAGTTCCTGAACGGCCATATACACGAGGTCAAGGAATTCATTTCGGAAGTCTCGGTCTGGCGGACGCGGACGTACAAGCCCGCTGGCTCGGCGTCGTCGAAGACGAGCGCGATTGCGGATCCACAGGCAACGTCGTCTACCGCCGGCGCGAGTGATCATCTGGATGACAATGAGCTCGAGGCGACGCAGCGATCGATCGCGATGGTGCCGTACCAGATTCCGAATACGGTGCTCAGCAGATTACCCGCAGCGTTCAAAGACGGAGTTCCCTCGTTGCCGTATCTGATTGACCGGCCGGCAGCGCTAGCGGAAGTGGTTGATATCTGGTTGCAGTGGTATGACGCAAAAGTAGCGGCGAAGGCAGAGCAGCGCGAGGCTGCCGCGCAGGAGGCGCGTCGGGCGAAGAGCAGATCACGGTCGCGTGGGCGCGCGAGTGAGTTTGACGACGAAGAGGACGGGGCTAGTGATAGGCATTCGTCGATGTCTAGCGACATGCGGAGTGTGATTGGAAGTCTGCCGGATATGTATACCGACGAGTCCGATGCTGGTGGGTCGGAGTCGGAAGCTGAAGATGAAGCGGAGGAAGCGGAGGAGGAGGAAGAGGAGGATGAGGGCGAGTGTTCGAGTGAGGATGATGAGATTGATGATGATATGGTTACGGCGGACGATCCTGAAGGGACGCGGCATCGCCATTATGTGCATCACCATGCGCGTCACAGCCGGCAGCAGCAGAGAGGGTACAGGACGTTGAACGAAGAAGAAGACACGCCGACCGGAATCCGGTTTTCGTCCGCACTTATAGATTTTCACAGAGAATGTGTACGGATCCGGGACGAGGTGCAGAGGCTGCGGTACAAGACGTCGATTCCCGAGATCCCGTCCGAGGTTCCGGAACGGACGTGGAGCTACTACGTCGCGAATTTCCTCGATTTCGCGGATTTCAAATTTGACCAGCGCAGCGCCGTGCTGAAGAGTTTGTTGCTCACGACCGCGTCCGGGCGGACAAAGACGCCGGGAGATAGTTCGAGCAGCCGGAGTGGCGGAAGTCGGGGTGCGTCGCCGGCTATAGGAGCTGCTAGTCCCTCTGCGAGCCAGCCTGGGTTAACGCGGTCGGATAGCTTTGTGCACGGCGATGACGATTATAGCTATTTCTCGCTAGCGCAGCCGACGGCGGCTGGCGATCGGTCTAGTATGAGCAGTCTGCCTTCGCAGCAGCAGTCGCAATCGCAGCAGCAGAATCAGCAGGCGCAGCAGTTACAGCCGATGGAGATTCCGGGACAGAAAGCTGGGTCGATGAGGTCAGTCAATTCAGCGCAGCATGAGCCCGGATCGCCGAGCGCGGCGGCCATGTTGTCGAGCAGTAATGGCAGCGGCGGCGTTAGCGGCGGCGGCAGCGGCGGGCTCGGTGAGCGAGGAGTCGTGATTGGCGGAGTCGGGAACGCGTCAGGGTCGTCGTCGACGGACTCGTCGTTGGCTACCCTTTCGACGACGGTGACTCGTGGGTTCGGGTCGTTGTCGAAGAAGTCGCGGTCGCTGAAAATTCAGTCCTGGCGCAAGTTTCTCGGTGGGTCTGGGAGCAGCGGTAGTTCGCACGCGAGCAGTGAACAGCAACAACAACAGCAACAGCAATAAGAAGACGAAGATGCAGAAGAAGAAGAAGAAGAGAAGAGATTACGGAAGGATATATATTTGCATTATAATTTGTTCCTTTTTTTTTGTTTTTTGTAATATTACTTTTGGGATTCGTTTTGCGTCATCTTTTGTTGCGCGTTCTACGGTGTTTTTTTTTACCTGCTATATTTCAAGAGAGAGGGAGATCTGACAGTACGTGTATTATAGTAATATGTATGATCAATTGATCATGGCTATTCATTTAATTTATAACTTAGTTATTTCTTGTCATATAATTCCTTAACACTTGTAACTTCCTACAATCCTACTTCGAGATTAAGCCAGGTATTCGCTGCATGGATTAGGCAATTGAACATAAAGATATCCGATCAAAGCGATTTCTTGAGCTCTAAATCAGATCAACTCAATCAAGTGATCGACCCCTTGTGGTTCTGCAAATTACTGATTTTAATTTGCAACAAATGATAGAATTCCTAAAAAGATCCCCAGAGTGGGCCAGTGGTAGAGTCACCGCTGGAATGATCGGCCGGTAGTTTAACGGATGTTTCCGCTTACAAACTCGACAAGTGACGAGAAGTAAGAGAAGAGAGCTCAGGCTAAACGCGCCGGGTTCGGCCACAGATGGCGCTTCCAGAGGACGATCGTTCGACGTTTTTGTTTTGAGTTTTACCCCCGAACCCGCGGTTCACGAATCACAGTGAATTGGGTTCTCGATCTGGAACTCAGGATCGGCTTCCGGGCATTTTTCGGTAGCTTGACTTGGCTGTGGAGGGATCCGGAAGTGGAGCTTGGCAGCTTGGGCCTCGGATGTTCGGAGTGGGTTGGATCAATTAGGTAGGAGTACTAGCACACTGAGAGTGGTGTGAACAAACAGCAATTACGAAAATTACTGTAGTAAGTTGTATGTTACAAATTAAATGATAAATTATCAAGCTATTCAAATAGTACAATGACGCGCGGTTACGATAAAGAGACAAGATTAGACCTTATCCTCATGCTCAACATCAGCCTTCTCGTTCATGATGTCAGACAAAGGAGGCAGAGTGTCGCTGTATAGACCAAGATCTCTCCAGATTTTCTCCATGCGCTCGACGTCAGCCTTGCCCTCGCCGGACTCGTCCTTGAACAGCTCGTCCATCTCCTCGAGCGTGCGTCCCTTGGTCTCCGGAACAACAAAGTAAATGTAAATGGCACCAAACATTGAAAACATGCCAAAGAAGATGTATGTGCCGTACTTCATGGTGCTGAGCATGTCGGACGTCGCAAGCCCGACGGCGAAGTTGTTGAGCCAGTTCGAGGACGCGCCGACTGAGATACCCTTTGCGCGGACTCCGAGCGGGAAGATCTCGGCAATGACGACCCAGGCACCGGGGCCCCAGGAGTATCCAAAGTGCACGACAAAGAGCCAGACAAACACGACAGCGACCCAGCCGGCGGCAACGTGCGTGGCCCAGGTGTCCTCGAACGCGCCCGAGATTCCGGCGATGATGAAGTGGCAGGAAGCCATGCCGAGTGCACCGGCGATCAAGACGGGCTTACGGCCGAGTTGGTCGATGTAGAGTACGGTCGGGATGGTGGCGATGAACATGACGATTCCGGCGACGCCGGACGCGAGCAGAGAGGTCGTGTTGCCGGTGAGGCCGAGGTCTTGGAAGATGAAGGGCGCGTAGTACAGAATGGCGTTGATACCGGTCCACTGCTGGAACATCATGACGAGGATGGCGACCTGGGTCCGCTTGAAGAGGGCCTTGTTGGCAAACAGACGGACGTAGGCATGGAATCCGAGCTTGAACTTGGACGAGAACGAGCCGTCTTGGTACTGTGGGAACAAGCGCTGGGAGGTCTCAATGTCGAAGATGTGCTGAGCCTTGATTTCGAGAAATTCGAGCACGACGATCTCGTCCTCCGGGGGCGCACGACGGATACGCGCGATCGTGTTGAGGCAGTCGTCTTCGCGGCCCTCGGTCATGAGCCAACGAGGCGACTGAGGCATGAAGTTTATGCCGACACCGAGGATCAGAGCGGGCACGATCTGGATGCAGATGGGGACGAGCCAAGCTGCGGATGACTGCGATTCGCCGGTACCACCGATGAAGTTGGTGCCGTAGCCGATCCAGTACGAGACCATGATGCCGCCGGTGATGGAGAGCTGCTGCAGCGCGACGAGGGCACCACGGATCTCGGCCGGCGCGAGCTCGGCGTTGTAGAGAGGAACGATCATGGAAAGGGAACCCACGCCGATACCGGTGATGAACCGGCCGCCGAGGATGTAAGACGCGGATTTGGCGCAGGCCTGCACGATGACACCGACGATGAATACAAAGACCGCGACGTCGACGCAAAGCTTGCGGCCGAGCTTGTCGGCCAGGTAACCGTTCGAGAGCGCGCCGACCCAGGCGCCGAGCTCGAGAATGGACGTCAGAAGACCACGGGCGGTAGTGTTTGAGATTGATTCCGGGTTGACGGTGTTGGCGAACGAGGTCATATTGAGGACCTGGCCGAACATGCCCTGGTTGTATCCGTACACGAGACCGCCGAGGGAGGCGAAGACCGCGATGGCGAAGATCTGGCCGTTCGCGACGAGACCGCGGATGCCTTCCGGGCCCGCGAGCCGGGCATGGCGCTCAGAGATGGTAGCGGGGAGCGTGTCTCCGGCGTTGGTGGGCGACATGGTGAGGAGGACTCGGGCTGTCGAGAAGAGGGAGGATGAGGGAAGAGAGCAGTGGCAGAAGATGTCTGGGGAATCTGGGGTATGGCGGGGTATGCGGGGGGATATAAAGGCGGGCCGCGCGCCGCGCTTTAGGCTAATGGCGGGGCGCGGTGGGTTCGGGGGGAGAGTTTGCGGATCAAATCACCAAGTGCACCGAGTCAGGTGAGCGTTGCCAGCTTTGGCGCACAGGGGAAGGGTTTGGTCGGAGGGCTCGAGGCTAAAGGGGAAGGCGGAGGATCCGGCCGTTGACAGTTCTAAAGCAAACAAAAGAGCGCAAGCGCGTGTAACTCGCTCAGTCTGGCTGCTGGTTGCCATGGCGATGCAGTTTGTAGTATCCACCTCTACTAAACAGTAAACACCCCAACACGGCAGACCGTCAACACAACACCGCTCCCTCTCGTCTCGTCTCGTCTCGTCTCGTCTCGTCGTCCCGTCCCGTCCCGCCAAGCCCGGCCCTGTTCCGGCCCAGGGCTGCGCTTCCGGCGGCTATGCAGGCCGCGCTTTAGAGTTCCCCCGCACGGGCGCGGGCTCTTCCGGGTAATCGCAGAATTATCCGCTCCGAGTCAAACTCTACCGCGAACTCTAAGCGCGGCAAAACACGTAAACAAGCAGCTGATCTTCGCTCGACCCAGACCAGACAACTTGTCACCACTCGAGTAAGAGTCTGGCAGGAACAGGTCACATCACAGTGAACTAAACAGTCGAACAGGCAGCCGACAACTACAATAACAGCATGTCAAACCACAACAAACCGGCCGTCCCCGACAACGCGATTAAGCGACACTCAGGCATAGCGCTTAACATAAAAATGCCGCCGCTCAGTTCTAGTTCTTCCGTTCCGGCTCAGTGCAGTGGAGCCTGTTTCGTCTGGCCGACGTCATAATTACATACTATACCCGAGTTGGACTACTCCGCGTTCAAGCACGTCCCCGGATCCAGGATCCTGCAGCCGATCAGTGCGCGTCGACTGTCGCGAAGACACTTCCTTCTGCTCTGCCCGAAAAGAGACTTCGCCACGCGATTACGCGAACTCGTTCGGTTCCTGAACTTGTTCGATAACCACGTGATCTGGGTAAACAGTAAAAGAAGGTTAGAATTAGTTAAAGAAACTTACGTGAACTGATTTCATCCGAAGCGATTACGCGAACCCATCGTAATGCCATTTTACCGTAAAACAGACTGGAGCTGTGCCATGTGACCGCATGGACAACAAATAACAATGGCAATTGATCTTCATATTGACAATAGACTAGCTCACAATCCTGTACAACGCTTCTTCCAGCTCCAGCAGAATATGTCTCGACGGAAACTCCCCAAAGGGCACCACCTGCGTGAAAAAAGTCGCCGCCAGTCCGCTCTCGAAATCGATAAACCACATCAAGTTCGGCAGTCCGGACCAGCACACACTGTTTTTACGACGACGGCCCACGACGCCCTCGCTGTTTAGCATTCCACACAAACAATGCTTAAGCTCCATGACATCCTGCCACACCGAGGGAGACTGCGTGAACGTGGTGGCCAGCGTGTCTTCTATACTGGTGCCGATGACGTACTTTCGCAGCGCGCTGTTGGATTCGGGACCCAGCTGTGGTCGCAAAAGCTCGTCGACTGAAGATTTGCTTAGCAGCGGACCGCCTCCGGCGAGCACTGCGGCCAGAAGCTTGATGTAATCGTCTGCGGTCGAGTAGAGCCCGGCACCGCCGAGCGCGTCCCGGCATTCGAATTTCCAGTCTACAGTGCTGGCGACCAGTCCTTGCGGCTTTACCCCAGCCGTCCGCTTTCCAGGTTCCTGGATGTCGTCCGTAGTAAGACCGCGCTTGGCGGGGAAGAAAGTCGTGTTTGGAGCCTGAAGCGGACCCCAGATATGTTTCTGCTGGTACTCTTCGAAGTCCATCCCGGTAAGCTTCTCGATAACTTGGCCGGCCCAATCGAGATTTGGACCGTAAGCCCAGGACGTGCCGGGCTGAAACACAAGGGGATGAAGTTGCCCTTCAATTGTGCCCGAAAACATGTTTTCCTGACGTCCGATATCGGCTGAGTATTTACTCAAAAGCGGATTCCACAAATCATAGCAGAAGCCTGATGAATGCGACAGCAACTGCCTGTACTAAAATTAACATCTACTTCTTTTTTGCCAAAAAAAGAACTCGGAAGCACTTACCGTAGCGTAATAGGTCCCTTCACGTCTTCCAATATCGGCGGTCCTTTAGGCATCTGCGCCGGCTTATCGCTGCTATATATATCTTCCCCCACCGCTTCCACGTTCTCTGTACCCTCTTCGCCTTCAAAGCCAGTAAGAACTTTCAATTCCTTGAGCTGAGGAAGAATTTCGCGTACGTCGTCGTCAAGCCCGATAAGTCCCCGTTCGACGACCTGCATCGCGGCCACGGACGACGCCAGCTTCGTCTGACTCGCGATCCATGTCACTGTGTCCGACGTCAGTGGTTCGGAATTGCTGATGTCGACTTTTTTGTATCCGAATGATTTCCGATAGATGTCGTTGCCTATAGCACAATAGTAAGTACTTGGTCAAATTGGACTAACTTTGCGCGCGTACGGCGTACCTGCCCGGTCAACGACTACAAACGTAGCGCCGTGGATACTGCCAGAGACTGGGTCTGTGTATTTCTTCAATATCGCGTCGAGTTCGTCCATTATGTTTCCAATTGAGTGTTTTAAAACAAAATTATATCTCGGAGTTGGCCCAATCGCGAAGATAGGAGGACCAGAATTACAATTTACAGATTACGATTATCGCTATCGGTCCGCGCGTAAATTCGCGATTTTTGAAACTGAACCCCGGTTTTGAACTGGTGCTATTGCGTCTCGTCTATTCTCAGGAAAAGACACACATATACAATTATAGGCGCCTATAGCATATAGCAAAGGCTGTAAATGAAGTGTAAACTGTACTACTGTAGTATAAGATAATAAGGATTTCTAATTGCTGCTGTTAACTCTGTTCTCATTTCTGTTCTCATTCGACCTCACGATCGCCCGCGCTTCTCTGTTAACCCGCGGCCGAACCCGGCCACGCTTGTCCGAGCGCATGAGCTGCGGCTCTCGGCAGTCGGCTCACATCATGCGTGTGCAACACCAACTTCAGCAATAACTCAATTAATACCGCGCCCCACACCTGCCGTATCGAGATCTAGTGACTAGTGTCGCCGCGTCGGTCTCAAACCTAGCCCCTCTATTTCTTTACTCGACGGTCGACCCCGTTGGCGTAGACGGTAATTCTATCTGCATAACTTCCCGTATTAGCCGGACGGCTAAGTCGCCCCGCCTCCAACTTTCAATAACATTTACCGGCCCCTCGCGCCCGGCCGCGTCACGACAACGACCGCCAAAACTCCTGTAAATCCTCGACGCGCCACTGACTAGCCCAGCCAGTACTTCGCTCGACCCGTCTAAACACGTTGACAACAGCCTCGTGCTCGGATTCGTGCGACAGCAATTTGCCGGCTATCCAGAGCGGTTGTGTCGAGTTATTCCACGCGGCACTGTAAAATGTTAGCAAAAAGGATGTCTTTTTACTGATGAACACGTCGTGAGGTGGTATGATATTGGGGAAATACATACTGGTTCTCGTTCGTGATCGAGATTGCACAGATTTGTTTCGCGTGCCAGATCACGGGTGTGGTCGCTTTTGCAAACTTGTACGATCGCGGCTTGTTCTGCATCAAAAGAATACACGACATGTGGTAGACCTGGTTTCCAGAAACTGCAGTAACAACATGTCAGTCAACCTGATCGTCTTCAAAGTATAAAACACAAGATCAAGGATACACTTACTCGCGGGTCCATTGCCATAAAAGACCGTCGGAAAAGGTGTGCTATCGTAAGACAATATCGGTAACATATCAGCTGGTCGCAAGCGATGCCATTCGCCCAACTCAACCCACAACTCTTCCCATTTAACATCATACTCGCTATTATTCGAGTCTGCAGATATCAGACCCATCACACGCGCAGATAAAAAGACAGAGTAATTCGCATACATGTCTGACGAATGACACGCCCTAAACAGAGCCCCCGCCGACCGCATATCTTGCTGCCCGCCGCCCGGTAACCACTGCCGAATAACCGTCGACTCCTCTCCGATCACGGCACTGGCGAGCACGATTCGAGCAAAACACCAAAACAAAGTCTGCCCCAGACCGCCGGAAAACCCCGTGATCCCGGCAGACTCAAACATTGCAGCGCAGCCTTCAAGGTGACGGCGCCAGTTCTGGGGAGGTGTGCTCATCATGTCGACGCAGCATAGGAGGACGCAGGCTGAGAGAAGTTTGATGTCGCTGTGGTTCTCAATCTGCGGAAGTAAACACTGGATTGCTTGCTGATATACTTCCAGGGAAACAGAAGCCGGATACGTGCTGTCTACGCGTTCAATCTGTCTCGATGAAACCGCGAGGATAGAATAAAACAGCGCGGGGCATTGCAGTGACAAACTAGGCAGATCACGGGCAAATCTCCGGTTGAAGTCAAACAAATCAAGCCAAGCCGCGACCTCGTCGATGTAATTCCGCATAAGTCGTAGGATCTCGATCCGCGATAGTCCCGGCGTGACATTGTCGAGATCGACTATCGCTTGCGGACCCGGCTCTTCTGGTTTATCTTGAAGCTCAGGACCTTGCTTCGTGGTCGAGAGTAGCATGTAATCGCTTAGAGTATCATGCAAATCATGATATCGGTCGCCTCCAGCAAGCGATGCTTCTAAATCATCCCTTGGCCCTCCGAAAGGCTCATTCAAAATATCAGACGGATACATCCCGGAATGGTGATCTCCAACTTCATTCGCCGCACTTACCGCCTCATGCGGCTGTCCATCCACATCCTCAGAGTAAGCGGAAGCAGTAGTACCCGCAGTAGCCACTGAATCAAGCGAGAGAAGTGCCTGCACAATCTCAGCTTCGTTGGAGCCAGCAGTTATCGACGCACTAGACGCAGACGCAAACGACGAGCTACTCGCTCCACTCCTCTCCTGCTCACTGACGCCCTTATAATTCTTATGTATATTCCGTGTAGATTGCACTGTCGTAGATAACGGGGAGAATTTTTCAGAAACAAGCGTGCGCGATGTTGCTGATTCAAGGTAAAACAACTTCATAATCCATTGACAGTCAATCTTCCTCTTTCGACAGTTACTACACGTCGGTCGCGTTTCGTCGCCTGCATGCAAACAAGTCAGTCAATCATATGGCAAATATGTATATCATGTACTACTCACACTTGCGATGCCGCTCGCGACAGGTTAGACAGCCAGTACGCACGCGGCGCTTGATTCCTCGAGGAGGGCTGGCGACATTGACTGGATTCCTCGGCAGCTCTCCTGTTCTGCCTGCAGAATAAGAAGCGAGAGTCAGAAGTCCAGGAGAGGCGTCTTCAGAGTCGTCGAGCCTTGGGGACGGAGAACCGGTGGATTGAGAAGCCGACATCGAGATATGCAAACGAGGATCCAAGACCAGCTTGTAACTTGTTCTCGACCAATATCACGAGAGGATCAACCTGCAGAGTTCCCGGAGCTCCCAGAATCCGGCCTGCCCGGGGAACCGGAAGCGAGCCAGGTCATCACGGTTCATGACGCTGTTAATATTTCTACTTCTTGCTGCAGCACGTGCAAGCTGTTCCGGGCTTGCGGAGCGGAGCGCGGAACCATCTCCGAGCCAGTCGACGAGGTGGAGGGGCTGTCAAGTAAGGTTCATGCATGCGGGGTAGCGCTGGGCAATGAAGAATTAGGTTTAAATGTTACCCTGCCCGGATTGCTTGATGAATTACAGATGATACAGATGTAAGATGAGCTAGTTCATGTTATTACTATAAATGATGGCAAGAAAGCCGTAATCAATTTGAGCTCTCCTTCTCGCCATTCTCGGCCACCTTGATCGGCTTCTCCGGAGCCGGCGCAAGCAAGAAATCGGCCGGGATGAGCTTGACGGCGGGGTTGCGCTCGAGTCCGAATCCAGGCAGGTCGAGGACCTTGACGTCCAGGACTCCAGTCGTGGGGACCGGCTCGTTGAGGAAGAGCGCGCCAAAAACGGGAAGCACGCTTGTTGAGTCTGGCGAGTTGGCGAGGTACTCCTGGAACGGCGTGTTGAGCTGAGACGCGACAAAGTGGTAGGAGTACGGACCGCTGGCGTGGGGCACGACGGGAATGTCGTACGCGGCAGCCTGCGCGGCGACCTTGACGAGCTCGGTCATGCCGCCGAGCCACATGACGTCCGGCTGCAGAATGTCGACACAGCGGCCCTCGATGAGCTTGCGGAACCCGTACTTGGTGTACTCGTGCTCGCCCGTGGTCCACTTCATCCAGGGGCAGGCGGCCTTGAGCTGCTGGAAGCCGTCAAAGTCGTCCGGATGCAGGACTTCTTCGAGCCAGTTGATCTTGACGTCACGCAGCGCGTTGGCAAGCTCGATCGCGTATGGAACGTTCAGAGACATGTAACAGTCGATCATGATGGGGAAATCCGGGCCGACCTGTTCGCGGTATTTGCGCAGCGCCTCGACGTTCTTGCGCAGACCTTCGTGGCCCTCGTCCGGGCCGTACGGAAGCGGGACCTTGCCGCCCCAGAAGCCCATTGTCTTGGCGCAATCTGGCCGGATACCGGTGCAGTAAAACTTGATCTGCTCGGTAGTTGCGCCTCCAATCATCTTGTACACGGGCTCACCGCGGATCTTGCCCAACAGATCCCAGAGCGCGAGATCGATGACGGAGATGATGGCGAGCGTGATGCCCTTGCGGCCGTAGAACATGCTGCCGCGGAACATTTGGTCCCAGATGCGGTTGTAGTCGCGCGGGTCGGCGCCGACGATGAAGCGCTCAAAGTGGTTCTTGACGAGCCAGCAGGCGGGCGGACCGCCGAAGCCGGTCGCGAAGCCGATCGTGCCGTCGGAGGCCTCGAGCTCGATGCAGAAGGAGCCGAGCACGTTGAGGCCCCAGGACACGCGCGAGGAGCGGTACTGCTCGTACTTGGACATGGGGTTTGAGATGGGCGAGTCGATGAGCCTGAAGTGTTAGTACTACTTGTACGGCAAGGAATTGGGATCGTTACAGGACAGGGAACGCACCAATGGCCTCGATCGACGTCGTGGTAGTCGCCGCCGACGCCGCGACCGTCGATGAGGAAGCTGCGGATCGCGGTGATCTTGGGGAAGGGTCTTGCGCCCGCGGAGGCAGACGTAGAGGCGGGCATTGTGAATATCAGAATATGTGACTGCGTGTGCTACTACTGAAGGACAATAAGTTCTACATCTCCGGCAGGCCGCGCGGGTCGTATATAAGCTGCCGATGCTGCTCGGCGGTCGGCGCGAAGCTGAGCCGAGACGGGCCACGTGACCTGGCCCGCACGTGACGCCCCCGCACGCCGCACCAGCTAAAGGCGGCGCGAGGCCCGCTCGGCGCGTCCTTGCGCCGACAAAGCTGCTCGCCGCGACCTCGACCAGACCATGGGCTCCGCATCCCGCAAGCGCAAGTGCGACGAGCCCGACGACGCGTCCGCCGACGACGACGACGCGGCCGGCGCCATCTCGCTCTCGTGAGTAGCCTCGCGCTTTTCCGGCCGTTTCCGGCGCGGGTTCCGGCGCTGACCCCTGATCTAGCTGCTCGACCTGCAAACTGCGCAAAGTCAAGTGCGACCGCGTGCATCCGGCGTGCGGGTGGTGCATCCGCAATGGTGCGTTGTTGTGTTTACGGACTGCCCGACTAGGAAAAAGCTGTGGTGTGTACTGACCGGCCCAACCCCTAGACATCCGCTGCGTCTACTCCGAGAAGCGCAAGCCCGGCCTCAAGCCCGGATTTGGCAAGGACCTCGTCGACCGCCTCGAGAAGCTCGAGAACGTCGTGCTCGCGAACGTGCACGCCGTCCGCAGTCTCGAGGCCGAGTGGCGCGCCAGTATCACGGCGAGCTCGTCTTCTTCTTCTGCGCCGTCCTCGGTGCTCACACGGCAAGCTCAACAACCGCAGCAGCAGCAGCAGCAGCAGCTTCCGTCCGATCGCGATCATGATCAGCCAGGGCAGGGCCACACCGTCTCGCCCGGGCCGCACACTCTGGCGCAAACCCAGCTTCACACCTCACCGGCCAGTGCGACGGAC
Organism: Myxozyma monticola; assembly: GCA_030568405.1. Taxonomy (NCBI): domain Eukaryota; kingdom Fungi; phylum Ascomycota; class Lipomycetes; order Lipomycetales; family Lipomycetaceae; genus Myxozyma; species Myxozyma monticola. The sequence continues at coordinate 47,840 of JAJLTV010000067.1, read as the reverse complement.
AACTCGCTCCCGCCGAGCGACCTACTGTTTACCATCGTCGAGACTTACTTCGAGTCTGTCAACGTCTGGTTCCCGATCCTCGACTACCAGCACACCTGGCAGCGCCTGTTCGCGACGCCCACCGTCACTGTCGAGCTTGATTCCGATCCCGCTGCTGATCCCTCGGCGCCAGCCATCTTGCTTTACGCGATCGTGGCCGTGACGCTACGTTTCTTGCCTGAGAATGTGCTCTCGGAGGCTGAAAAGCTGCATTACCACACCGCCGCGACCCAGAAGATCACGCTGCTGTCGCTCGAGCTGCCGACGATCGAGTCTCTCGAAGCCATGATCGTCATGGCCATTGACGTCGTCGGTACCTCCAACGGACCCAAGTGTTGGGCCATTCTCGCCATGATCAGCTCCATCGCGCTCAAGCTCGGTCTCAATCGCGACAAGCCGACGTTCTCTGGTACCATGACGCCGTCCGGCAACCCGGACGGAATCAATACTTCTGGCGTGCCAATCATCGAGGACAGCACGGACTCGATCAATGAAGAGCGTCGACGGCGGCTCTTCTGGGGCGCGTTTGTGCTCGATCGGTATTCGTCCGTCGGCAGCTCGTTCATCTTCAACATTCCGCTCTCGGAAGTCAAGCGTCGCCTACCGTTTTTATCTGACGGACACTCGACAAACCACCTCTCTGATCTGGCATTTTCGTTCAGCCCGACCCAGCGTCCGGGGTACTCGTCCGATCAGCCAGAGAAAGTGTCCTCGCTCGAGCCGTTCGCCTACCAGATCGAGCTGCTCGGCATTCTTTCGGCTATTCATGATTTCCTGCGCAAGCCTATCAATATCAACTCGGCGCATGATAGCGAGCGGTGGCAGCTTGAGTTTAGGAAGATTGGACTCGCGCTAGACGAGTGGCGCATGCAACTTCCGCATGATTACGACACGACCGAGAAAGTAGTTGAAAAGTTTGCTGGCAATCCGGACTCAAAGGCCGATCCGATGTGGATTCTCCTACACTCTTTATACCACACGTATGCTTTTTTTTCTTTTGATTAATTTACTAGAACGAGACATAAGCTAACCATATAACCAGTGTCGTCATTCGACTGAATTCCTCGGCCGCATATCCATACCAGCAATCGTCGAAATTCCAAGCCAACGACGAAGCTCGCGTGCGTTCCCTATCCGCAGTCACAAACATCGTCGCACTCGCAAATCTCTCTTCCGAGCAACCTCGATTCTACCGCTGCCTCGGTCCGCACTACGCGTTCACTCTCTGGGTAGCCGCAAGACTTGCCATCGTGCACTGCTTCATGACAAAGACGATGTTGACTGACGACATTGCGACGTTGGTCAAATCGTTAGCTGGAATTGGAGCGTATTGGCAGGTCGCGAAGCGGTATTCGGAGCTTTTGCTGTTTGTCATTGAAGAAGGCTGGTTGAGCAAGATCCGTCGACAGTCAAATCTTGCGGCGAACGGTGGTTCGTTGGATGGCGAGCCTGTGATTTACGAGAATGGGTCGGATGAAGAAGACGAGAAGACTCGGATGGCGAGCGCAAAGATTCTTTCAGACATGCGTCGTACTGCGTCAGATTTGGATTTCTTGCTGTCCAGGAATAAACGGAATAGCATGTCGGCCACAGCTACCGTGAATGGATCAGATGGATCGCGGTCGATGGGGATCACTCCCGCCAGCAACATTTCAGCGCACGATGAACTTCCAACGCAGCTCCAACAACTGAATCCCAACATCCGCATGCTTTTAAACCCGGTCTCGCTAGAATCCACACCGGCAGGTACAATCCCCGGCACGACACAATCAGTCGACCAATACGCCACACCAAGTGCTCAAGAGTTTAGCCCCTCGCATCAGTTTGATATGGCGAATATTTTTGAGTGGTTTAATTGGCCGAAAGCTGCTGATGTGATGACTGCGGAATCATCGGGTTCGGCTGCGCCTATGAGACCGGAACTGAATGCGCTGCTGGCGGCGAGTTTGAATGATTTTGGCGCAAATTGGAATACTGAATGAGTGAATCACTAAGAATGGTTGATTTGTAGGAGTTTAAAATAGTTGGATTGTTATTTATTACAATACGTAGTTACTGAGAATATAGTTATTGGCATTTATCAGCAAAGTAAACCAGATTGTAATTCCCTCTAACTATAGTTATTGCAGTCATAATAACTCACAAACATATCTCCACGTCCGTGATAAATTATATTGCGTACGATTTATGTGTGCATGATAGGGTCCTGAGATATATATGATATAGCATTTCAGTTATGTCCTGCAGGTGGAAGCGATCAGTCAAACTGAGAACGTTCTTCGCGTACGGCGTACGCATTGTGACAGCGTTACAAAATAATGCCCCGCACCTCGCAGCGTTTATCAAGCGCCACTGTAGCCCCTCAGGGAATATAAAAAAAGCTGATTATCCAGCTGTTCAATACTTGCATAAGATACCATAATCCACCGACCACACCTACACATTGGCCTACAGACGCTTTGGTAAGAATATTTATCTACATGGACATTGGTCCCAAGCTGATCTAGGCTGAATGCTGATGTTCTACTATAGACTGAACCAATCATGTCAGCTGCTATTGCATCCGCATCAAATGCTGCCGCCCAAGCTATTCAACAGTTTGGTGGACAGTTTAACAAAACTATCAATGAGCTTAACAGGAAAACCATTGAAGGCCGGGGCAAGGGTGAGAGAGAAAGCTTCACTAGGAACTATGTCGAAATACTTGCAAGTACGGGCTTGAATGTGGTCATTATTAGCACCAGGCATGCATACAAAGGTGACGTGTCCTGGATTGTCAAAGTGGTTGGGGGTAGGGAGTACTATGTATACTTTGCTCCAAAAAATGTGGGATGGGCCCTAGAAAACTTGGGGGACGGAGGCTATGAAAATTGGTCTATGTGTGGCTCAAACTGGGTGCGTTGGGACAAAATAGTAGTGTTTCATGACCATTGGGACGAGAAGACGATGGGTAAAGCTTACGAGACCCGTCCTAAGAAGGATTTCATTGGATGGAGTGGAATTGGTGGCCCTACAGACTATGTAGCACCAAAGAGGGTGTAATCAGGATTCAAAGAAGATGAAGTCAGAACTCAGAAGTTATTAGTTAGTACAAGTGGAAACATCATAATACAAGAGATAATTCAAATTACGGTGCTGATAACTGGGTGCTTCAAAGATTGACCGACCGACGCGCCATGAGACTGAAGGTGTTTACAAAACTCCCAATTCGCCTAAGTGAACCTTATTGTGACGCGCCCCGCCGCAGGTCCACTTCACACTTCGTGCGACGCTGCGGCCCGTTTCATAACGCGCAGTCCCAGATGTTCCGACCGCACCAATTCAGCATAACAGCAACACCGCCGCCGCCCTTTTGCCAATTCTCCACCGCGCTATAAAATCCCCCAGCCGCGCCGCGTTCGCTCCTTCCCGCCCAACCACCCCAACACCTCAACAGCGTTGCTTTTTATTCGATCCGCTGATACACTCCACTTTTATTGTATTGCTTGCTGCAGGGATGTGTCTATTGGTATGTTTATTCGTCTTGCGTTTGTAATCTCCGTGTAGTCGTGTTGGTTTGATCCGAGTGACACGCGCGGCCAGTGTGAGTGTTAGCTAACATCAACAGATACCTTCGCATACCTTCGATATTCAACCTCAACAGCACAGTCCCGGTAACCCGGGACGAGCCTGCCGTCGACGCAGCATAGTACAGTCGGATCAGCACTGGATCAGCATCGGTTGAGGGCTTGGAGGGGGGACGGGTAGGAAAAGAGGAGGAGCGTGGTGTAACCCGGTGAAGAGTGTGGACAACACTTCGGCCTCGGCAACACGGATCGAGCCTGTTCTCAGCACAGCATGGTACTCGGATCAACACTGGATCAGCAACGGTTGAGGGCTAGGAGGGGGTGGGCTGGAGAAGAGGAGGATTGCGAAGTAGCCCGGAGAAGAGCATGGACGACAACCTTCGGCCTCGGCAACCCTCGACAGCAACAACGACAACGCCGACAACATTCGACAGCAGGTTATACCCACTGCAACAGAATACTAACCACATGGGGCCTAAAAACCCCGAGGAAGCAGTCGTCGTTCGCGGCGGTCTGTTTCCTCAGGGGAGTGGATACGTCCCTCTCCTTCTGCAGAAGCGACACGCTCACCCGTCACTTGCATTTCTCCATGGACCCACTTGTATCTTGTATACATTTGACGGCTTAAAATGCTGCCTTCCGTGAAACCCCAGTAGATTGGTGTCATGGGGTCGAGGAGGTGGTGTAGTAGGATGCATTTGACGACCCGGGTGCTCGCTTCTGCAGTAAACTTTTTTTTTTCAATTTTTAAAGGTTACCCGGCTCAGTATTATGGAGATAAGAATACGTCTACATACGTTTTAAAGCCATACTGCTTGCTCGTGTTAGGGCACCCGTAATAATTTGTAGCGTATTTAAATAAAATTAATTCTCTAAATTAACGTGTTACCCGGCAGTTAGGGCACGATCCTGGTATAAAATCAGTCCTCGCGCGCTTCCTCTTGACTTTTCTTTTTTTCCTTTCTTTGATCAAAAATGCAAAGAGAGAATTTGCCACGGCGGGGCTTGGTCGTTTTATAAGGAGCTCCGTTGCCAATTTGATTATGAAGTAACATTCTTAGTCTACTGGATCTCTCGAGAGTAACATACTGCTCCTAGCCTTCCTTCTTCGGGAGGGAGGTGGGGGGTAGGAACCTGGATAGGAAGTTTGGATTTCGTTGTGTCCCATTTAGTTGGGGCGATGAGGACTGAATGTCGATGAAGGGTTACATCTAAATACTCAGCCACTGAACTTGTTTTAACTTGTTCCATGAAAAGCGTAGTACGCGTAGCCGACTCTTCGGAATCTGATTGCGAAGTGAAATCTGGCATCGAAGTGCGAGAAGATTCACGGCGCGCAGAAACGCGCAAATTTGGACAGATATGCAGGGTTGGGAGCTTAAACGTGCAAGTGACAACCGCACTGCTTATCGCATCAAACCCGCTCTCGGCCCCTCCAGCCATCGTCTTTGCTTACTCTCCCCTGCTCGTCCTGTGCATTTTTAATCCCTTTGCTCCCATCAATTGCGCTTCTCACAGGTCAATTGCAATGTCGAAATCAATTACTTCTTTGCTGTTCACTTATAACTGCGGCAAAAAGCTGCAATCGGCCAAAAGCATCCGTGCCGCGCTCACATCTGCGCTCCCATCACCGGCGCCCACGCTCGTTTTCTTGTCCCTCCAGGAACTCGCACCGATCTCCGACGTCTTTTATCTCGAGAACACGGCGCCGTATCTTGCTCCGTTTATCGAAGCCGTGACTACGCTTGACAATGGCGCGTATAAACTCGTGACGTCCGCTAGCGCGGGGCTTACCTTCGGCGTCTTGTTCACGCGGACGGATCTTCCTGAAGATGAAGCGTTGTCAATCACCGATGTTCGGACGGCAGTGGTTTCGTTCGGTACGATGTCGACGGGATTGAAAGGCACCGCGGCAGTGCGGATCACTGCCTCAACCGCAGCCATCAAAGCCGCGCACTCGACATCCCCGGCCGGTCCCGTGCTATCAGAGAGTTCGGGACCAATGTCTGCCTCGAAGCTTTTACCGGCTGCTTTGACGCAGTTCAAGGGTGTCGATATTTCGTTTGTAGCGGCACATATGGCTGCGAACGAGGGAATGAAGCAGAAGCGTGACGAGAACTTTGTTACTGCTGCACGCAAGATGGCTTTTTTTGGGGAATTGCACCCTGGCGATGAGTACGTTGTCGCGTCTGTGATGGACGAGCAGCGAGCCCGGGATTCACTGTACGCTGATAACAACCACGTTCTCTTCCTCGGTGACTTGAATTACAGAGTGACCCAGCCAGCTGCTTCCAAGGATGGACCAAAGTGGACTGCGCCCGAGGGTTCGTTTGTGGAGAATTGGTTGTCGGAGGACGAGCTTTCTCAGTCGTTGTCGGTCGCAGATCCAGCTAAGGCCACTGCGTTCTGGGGATTCAAGGAAGCTCCTGTGACGTTTGAGCCCACGTACAAGTTCACTGAATCGAGCACGCGGAAGTACTCGTCTTCTCGCGTTCCAAGCTGGTGTGATCGCATTCTCTACTTTGACGACTTTGAGTCCACTGACCCCACGACGAAGATCAAGATCACGAAATACGCATCCCTGCCTGAACTCACCGGATCAGACCACTCTCCCGTATACGCTCTGGCCGAGATCCCCATCGCCTCTGCGCCAGGCCATCTCTCGCCATCTCTGGTCAGCCTTCTCGCGACGAAGAGAATCGGTTGCACGACGCCTGATCTCGACTCGGCGGTTCCAGACACGGTGCCGGAAGACGCAGACGGCGAGACACGGGAAGCTATTGCGAAGAAAACCCAGGAACTGAAACTCATGTACAGGCTCGCTTCAGAGCAAGTCTCAGCTCAGAACGATCATCGCCACTCCCGTGCTGGCAGGATCAAAAAGACGGAATCTCTCATCGGCATGTTTTTGTACTACTTCTTCACCCGTGCTGGTCTCATCAGGTTCTTCTCTTCCATCCTGGCCATCGTGGCTGTCTACTTTGCGCTGCATGACGTTGTCGTTGAGTTTATGGAGAGAAACAAGGGTACCAGTATCCTAGCGCTGATCTTTGGCGTTGAGAGAATCGCGCCCAGATACAGACGTAATTACTCGCGTGAGGTGTTGGAGGCGGAAGGTCTGTTATAGTTGTGCAGTGAATGCACAGCCGAATCTGTAAGATACGTGATCAATATGCAAAAAACCCAGCTATAGTTTTGAGACAATTCAATGAATAATAGTGATTGAGTGTATTTATCTCGGCCTAGCGCCGAGTGTGTATAACGTACCAATCGAGTACGCATTATCCCGAACAAAACAAAGCGGAACTTCCTATAAAACCCTGGCCTGCAACAAAACAAAGAGAAGCAATGGAAAGATAACCTCTATAGCCGTGACTTCAGTCACGCAAGGTATCCGTTCTCCTTCAACCAGGTCTTCACAGTCTCTCCGTCACGCTTGATCCACTTGATCTTCGAACGCACGCTCTCCAAGCTCTGCGCAAGTCCCTTGTCGTAGCCCTTGGTGTTTCTCTTGGCGAAAAACTCCTCGATCGCAGCGACATCCTCGTCCTTGGAGAAACCGCTGGTAGCAAGAGAGACAACCGACGAGAGCATAGACAGACCGGGCGGAAGAAGCTTCTCCAGCTCATCCCAGTGCAGCTCAACCCAGGCCCACAGAGCACGAGTTCCTTCGGTAGTGGCACGGAGACCACCCATGGGCAGATACACGTCCTGGGCACGGATAGACTTTCCGTCCAGAATGAGGTCGAGAGTCTTCTGGATCAGCTTGGGGTTCTTCGTGCGACCAAGCGAGCGAAGCGCAGTGTTCTCTTCGTCCTTGTTGATCGGGTTCAGGTAGGTGTGGTGGATAACCTCCCACTCGGCCTCGCCGCCATTCTCAAGAGCAATGGCAAAAACGGAGCCCTTAATATTAGGGTGGAGAGCCTTCTTGTCGCCGGCAGCAAAGCGGGCAAACAGGACCTTCGCGGCAGCGATAACCGACTCGTCGCCGGAAGTACCGGCCGAGCCAAACATCAATGCCTTGAACTGCTGCTCAACGTGACCAACATCCTTGTCAAATGTCCAGCCCAGAGAAGAGGCCTTGGGGGTAACCAGCTCGCGCTGGAACTTCTTAAGCGCATCCTTGACGGCCTGGTCCTCAAACATCCACGCGCTACGGATGGCACCAATCCGGCTCGTGATTTCATCCCAAACGACAAATTCCTGCTCGTTCTTCCAGCCAGCGACAAGGCTAAGCAGACCAGCAGTAGAAGCGTAACCACTGGTAGCAAGAGCACCAGTATCGGCAACAAGACCAGCGCGGTCTTCGACGGAAAGAAGACCATCCTGAGCGTCCTTTCCGAGCTGAGTGAGACGCTCGGCGGAGTACGCGGTACGGTAAATTCCAGAGTGATCGGCGTTGATCTTGTAGAACGAGCCGTTAAGCGGGATTGTAGTCTCGCGCGTGCTGAGCATCAGCTCCTCATCGACGCCATCCTTGGTACGCAGACCAAGCGATACAGGGTACAGAGTGGTGTCCTCCTCGGCAGTGACATCGCCCGAGGTCAGGAAACGGTTCTGACGCACATTGATGCTCTTGCCGTCCGCAGCCTCGGTAACGGTAAGCACGGGGTAACCGACCTGCTTGGTCCACGAGTCCATCAAAGCAGAAACATCCTTTCCGGAGACTTCAGACAGTGCAGCCCAAAGGTCACCAGTCTGAGTGTTTCCGTACTTGTGACGTTTCAGGTACTTGCGGATACCCTCAATGAAAACATCTTCGCCGAGGAACTTGGAAACCATTCGCAGGACACAGGAGCCCTTGGAGTATGAAATGGCGTCAAAGATCTGGTTGATCTCATCGGCACGCTTCACAGGGACCTCAATAGGATGCGAAGAGCGAAGACCATCCAGGCGCAGGGCAGCCTGCAGGTTGTCCGTGACGTACGACTCCCAAACCTTCCAGTCAGGGTAGAACTCGTTACACGAGAACCACGACATCCAGGTAGCGAAACCCTCGTTGAGCCATAGGCCCTCCCACCAGTCCATGGTCACAAGGTTACCAAACCACTGATGTGCAAGCTCGTGCTGCACCACCTCGGCGACACGCTGCTTGGTAGCGGCACCTGAAGTCGTTTCGTCAAACAACAGATCCACGACACGGTAAGTGATGAGACCCCAGTTCTCCATGGCACCGGCCGAGAAATCGGGAATGGCAACCATGTCCATCTTGGGAAGCGGGTAGGGCATGTCAAAGGTCTCCTCGAAGAACTTGATCGTTTTGGCCGCCAGCTCGCAAGAGAAGTGTCCGTTGACCTCGTTTCCAGGGGTAGCGTAAACGCGGACCGGGATACGAAACCATGTAGTCTCGACGTATCGCAGATCGGCAACGATGAAGGCCAAAAGATAAGTCGACATGAGCGGTGTGTTGGCAAACGAGACCGCCTTCTTTCCAGACGGCAGTTCCTTCTCGCCAGACACGTTCATGTTGGACAGACAGGTCAGCTTCTTGTCCGCAACGAGAGTGATGGCGTACGTCGCTTTCAGAGCCGGCTCGTCGAAACACGGGAATGCGCGACGGCAGTCAGTGGGCTCCATCTGGGTGGTAGCCATGTACTGAGTCGATCCATCCTCCGCGGTGTACGAACTACGGTAGAAACCAGCCATCTTGTCGTTCAACAATCCGATGAAATCGATCGTAAGAACAACGGTGGTGCCAGCAGTAAACTCCTCACCAAATGCAAATTTCACGCTCTGATTGTCCTCGTTGAACTCGGTCGACACAGGCGCGATCTGCTTGCCATCGGCCAGCTTCAGAGAAGTGGAGTTGATGGTGATTTCGAGCGCATTAAGAGAGATCTCCTTTGAGGTCTCAAACACGTCAAGACTGTTTAATCGTTAGTCAAACACTCTGGATGGTCAATGATTGAGCGCGCTTACACAATGGAAACCGATCCGTTGAATGTGAACTTCTCGAAGTCCGGCTCCAAGGTCAGATCGTAGTGAAGTGGCTTCACATTCTGAGGCAGAATCTCACGCTCGCCCGTGGTGCTGGATCGATATGTTAGTAATTGAACAATCCATCCCCCTTGATCTGCATAAAAGCGACCAACATCATCCAAATGGTCTGGATCGCACCATAGGCTGATCTACAATCACGCAACGTCGGGGAACTCGTGCGAGTTGCCAAACCACGCCAAAGTCAACGTACCTGTACCCGCCGGAAACGCTAATATCAAGCATATCTGGATCCTTAATCAAATTATGGTGCTGCTGGCAGGCGTAGTGAAGTTCACGCGAAGCCAATGGCAGATGACGGTGTAATGGGGCGGTTGGTGACAGGATGGATGACCGCGGGGCCCAGATAGACGAGGAGGACGTACGACTAGCCGGCGCTGCACTGAGCGCGCGCGCGGCCGATAGCGGTAGACATGTGGGCGTTACCCGGCCTGCGCGCGCGAACAGCGGAATTGCGGCGCGACACGCGTGCCTGGAAGCTCGCACACTCATCACGCAGCGTCCGGCGGAGGGCAATTGCGGCCAGAAGCGGTGCGGAGAGAGGTCCGGCGAGACTGGAGACGAGGACCTGGAGCCGCGGAAGAACGCGGAGGCACGTGAGGAGCGGAAGGCGGTGGTCGGCAGGTGAAGCAGTAAAGGCAGGAAACCCGAAAATCAAAAAAAAAATACTCAAAATCCCGTCTCGAGCAGTCGCGCCGCACGATATACAGCAGCGCATGGTTTGAAGAGAGTCTACCTTGGGTTATATAGCCCTCGCCTGATCCGGACCCCGTTCAACGAATCTGTTTATATAGTCTTCTGTGGATCCTGATCTGAGATCTCAATAGCAATACTACGCTTACTAGTCAGTAGCCATTAGTGAATATAGTGTGATCTTATAGCATTGTACACGGTTTTCATTCACACTCTGTGGCGCGGTGTCAAACAAATACCACACAACATACGCGATACATTATCCTAAAGCTACCCCATTACATCGCTAATAGATACCCCGACCGAACAGGCACTTACAAAGCAGTTGCAAAGACCAATATCCCGGTCCTTTAAGAATACCAGTAGATGCAGCAAGAAATCCAAAACAAACAAAAATGCAATCCGAACCATAATGCGACGAAGTTACAAAAAATACCCCAAATATGAGTAAGTCTATAACGAACTGAAATGCACAAGCCTTATAGGCATGAAATATATACTGTCATTAACACGCGAGTCATTTTATCGCTGAATATGACCGGCAAAGTTTCCCTCTCGATAGTCCAGATGAACATATGCACGCTCGACCATGGGAAGTGTCTCAATCGCATATTGTAGTGCCTCGCCAAGATCGTGCGAGTCGTGCAGTGAGAGTCCATCGTCAACGACAATATCGACCTCCACATGTAACCGGTCTCCGGAGTGATAGACATTGACAGCAGTCAACTGCTTGATACTCTCGGCAAATCGGATGCACAAGTACGTAATGACTTGCTTATCGAGTGAATCTGCAGCTACGCCAGTCAGATTGCGGACATGTTCGAACATGGTCTCGATCCACTGTCTCATGATATATACAGAGAGACACAGGGCACCGAAAGGATCCATCCACCAGATCCCAAGCAGATGGCCTGCAACTGGGAAGCAGATCGACAGCAGATTGAAAACGATATCCGACATGGCGTCCTGGGCGAGAGCCTGCACTGCTGACGAGTTGATTGATCTGCACCACAGCCAAGCAAAGAGCTTTGAAATGACCGCCATAGACATAATACCAAAGGAAGGCAAACCAAGCTTTACCGGTTCATGCGAGCCACTGTATAGGCGTTCAATAGCTTCAACAGCGACCTGGAAAAATGAAACAATGATAATAATAGAGAAAATGAGAACTCCGATAGGCTCCAGTCGAGTGCGTCCAACTGGGTACTTGAATCTAATTGTCGAATCGGTAGACTCGACCATGCTTGTACTGAGCCAGATGATGGACGTGCACAGAAAATCTAACGCAGAATCGACCAGCGACGCGATGACCGACATAGAGTTTGTGAGAAGTACTATGGCTCCCTTTCCAGCAAGGAGCAAACTGCTACGTTAGCACTCATTCGTTCTTATTAGAGGATGAAAACTTACATGTTGATGAGAAAGTTGACCATAATGGCCAATGTGACAATTCCCGAGTACTCTTCCCGAGCATCGGAATTCAGATACGCCTGGCCTTCCGCGTCAATGTTTGCAGGCACAGAGTTACCTCGTGGTGCTGTTGATGATCGTTGTGTATACTCCCTGATCATCGAATGCGAGATGTCAGAGTCAAGTAACAGATCAATCTCGATATATCGTTCAATCAGCTCGTTCTGTTGCTCATAATGACTCCGTATACGACGCGGTATTCTCCGCAACTGCTTGTCGTCGACCAGCATGGACTGCCAGTCGTGCACTGATTTGGTGCTGCCGATCAGATACTGTGCCCGTAATTCGTGCAGCGCGGGCAGCGTTCGTGTGCGGACCAGAGTCAAATGGTCGCTTGACTTGCCGTGATTTCGGTGCGCGTTCGAGGTCGCAATCAACGATGTTACTAGATGCTGGGTTGTGGAGGATAGCATCGATGAGGCATTGTGAGCCGCTTCGTTGACCAGACCTCCTCCCCATGAGAGCGAACGGTACAAATGCGATAGCGGACGACCACCATTGCTGGACGTGGACGAAGCATCGGACGCTCGCCGACTACTGCTTTTGTTCTGTGGGTGAGCACCCAGTAGTAACTGCTCCACGGACGCGTCGTCGTCATTGTCGATGTCGTCATAAAAGTAGTTGATGGTACCAGTTTCGGTCTCGGTCTCGAGCTCGAGCTCAGTGTCGGTGGGATCAGACATGGAGGACGCGGAGGCTACTGGCGAGCAGCTGTAAACAAGCAGCGGTTGTTTTGTTTGTGGCGGGGAAGGCAGAACAGAGTTGGCTGGAACGATAGTATGGGGGGTGTCGAGGGGCACGACGTCGTCCGTCAGCGCGATGAGCTGTGCCGGCATCGAGAGCCTCTAGAGCACGAGGGGAGGGGGAAGAAAGGGCAGACAAGCAAAACAGCAAAAATCGGACTCGCGGGCAGGGTCATGTTTTATTAGTGCAGAGCCCGAGAGAGCTAGGTTTAGCGACGGTTAGCACCGCAGCGGTGCCAGAGGTGCCAGATTGGGCGGGGGATACGAGTACGGCTGGGCAGTGTTGGGCAGTCCGGGTACGCCGGGCCGGGCAAAAGCGCCACGGGCGACGACGCGGCGTCGCACGTGGACAGGGAAAGGTAAACAAACCGGACCTATTGCAGCCCGGAGAAGGGGGCTCGGCAGCTCCGCCAGGCGCGTCGCGCAGAGTCACGGAGCGCAGGTGCGCGGAGCACATATTTTTGCGCTCGGTGCTCGCCATCGAGCTGTCGGCGCGCGTTTGCGGTGCTCGGGCCGTGACGTGGCGGACACGAATACGGCCGCCGCGGGAGCTCGCGTGCGCCGCTTGCCGAACCCGAATACGAGGCTTGCTCTGCCCTTCGCGTCCCGCACAGCGCCAAGCTATGCTTTTCTGGCAAGACCCGGCGCGTAACGCCCGTCTCTTTCCCTTTTCCTGGACGCGACGGACCGCGAACAGCGGAGCTGGGGCCTGTTTTGGGGATCACGTGCGCTCTCGCCAGCGCGCGTGCGGCTGAGACCCTGTTGCTGCATTCTTCAGCTTATCGGGCGGCGCCTCAGACGGCCAATCGTCGCGGGCGCCATTGCGATTGCCGGCGCATTCGAGAGGCGTCCAATTGGCTGCCGCTCTTGCCGTCGGTCTCGCTGACAACTTCTGGTCTTTGTTCTTTGTGTGTTCGTGTGCTGGAAGAACGGAAAAACTTGAAAAGGTTCGTGCGGGCAAAACGAAGCTCCGAGATCGCTTGGTTTGCTTGTATAGCCAGCAAACCTAGCTGAATTAAAGACTCCGTTAAATTTCACTGACGCGTCTTACTTCACAAGTTCACCTCCCACATCGCTCACAAATACAAAAAACTGGAGTATGTGGATGTTACTGAGTCGTTCGGGCTGGCCGACTGGTCACATATCCGGCCAATTCTCCGGCAGGAGTCATAACCATCCAGGTTTTGTGATTTATCTAACTGCAGCTTCACTGAACTTGGGCTGTTTGATGATGATCTCTCAACTCTCTTCGTTTATTAGGTCTACAAGTACCGTCTGTTGTTCTTAAAGTCTCTTGGCAGTCGGGTTGGTTCACGGATAATTGCTCGTGTTAATTGCTCTTGAATTTGCTCATGCGGCCCGTTTGTGCTCCTCCCAACCAGTATCCGATTAAGCGACCGTCACCAAAAGTCCTTGACAAGGCGCCCAAACATGTATGCCAAAAAATTGCTCAAAATTGCCTCGCTCATATACTCGAACCTCCTCTCATTTAAATCCTTTTGACCGGCTTCAGTCTGTTCCGTGCATCGCTTTGCAAGCAGGGGTGGTAAATTCTGGATTCGGCGAGACCTAACCCGATGAGCAAGTACCACGTGACTAGAACAAGCCCCTCGCTGCCTGCGCGTCCGGCCACGTTTACAACTCGGCCGCGCGCGACGCGATGAGCTCAACGGTCGACAATTCTACATACACAGTACCTCTTAGCGGATGTTGATTCGGTCCCTGAGACGTAGTCGTTAAGAGACAATCGGGGCTCGCTTTTTGCTCAACCAAGCGAGGTTTTCGCGATGATTACCGAGTCTGGTGCTACAGATGGTGCGCCTGCATCGGAGCCATCATCAGTCCCAAGATCGGCTGCTGCGACCGATTCCAATGGACAAGCTTCAGAGAAGAAAGATGATATGGTATGGGGAGAATTATCAGCTGTTGGCGGGAGACCGCCCCGATCTTGGTCATCGCGATTATTCAGGCTAGGCCTTGTTGGCTTAGGACTGGCTTTGATTTTCAACTCGAACAATGATCCAGTCACTTATGATCCGCTTCTGGCATGCGTTGGGTTTTCGATTATTGCATATGCGGTCACTGTGACTCTGATCCCGATTGTGGGACCGGAGTTTGTGCGAGTTGGTTTCCATGGACGCGACTTGGGCAAGAAAGACAGGCCTCTGATGTAAGATTCCGTTGATTTCAGCTTATTTTCACCTGCTAACGGACGCTGTTGCAAGACCGGAGACCATTGGCGCTGTCTGTGCCCTAGTGTATCTGATCACGATGTTTTTCTTTATCCCGTTTTTATTCTACAAATACTACGTTACCAGTACTTCTGGAGGAGGAAATCGCGAACAAACTGTCGACGCTGCGGTGGAGTTGCTCCACAAAGGTCGACCACTTCGCATGTTTCCGCATTCTAAATTGGCAGAATTTCTAGCCGCGTTGCTTTCTCTGTTCAGCATGCTTGTTCTCGGTGTTGCGGATGACTTGTTTGACATCAGATGGCGCAATAAGCTGTTTATGCCAGCCATTGCCGTCCTACCGCTCGTCTTTGTCTATTACGTCGATTTTGGGGTTACGCGAATCGTGGTACCTGAGTTCGTGTACAGATTAGCCTTTCGAGGCTCGTCTGTGGTGTATCCGACGACAATTGATTTGGGCGTCCTTTACTACATCTACATGTTTTCTCTTGCCATTTTTCTACCCAATTCGATCAATATTCTGGCGGGCATCAACGGATTGGAAGCTGGACAGGCGCTTGTGATTGCTATGTTTTTACTGATTAATGATGCGCTGTATGTCATCCCTGGCCGTGTCCTTCAGTTACAGAAAGAGCATCCAGCTACCGAGGCCCATTTACTTTCGATGTATTTTGTTCTTCCTTTGGTAGCCGTCACTCTCGCTTTGCTGAAGTTCAATTGGTTTCCCGCTCGCGTATTTGTGGGCGACACCTATTGCTACTTTGCTGGTATGGTTCTGGCACAGGTTGGCATTCTCGGCCATTTTGCAAAAACTTTGATGTTGTTCTTGGTTCCACAGGTGTTTAACTTTGTGTACTCCGCACCTCAGCTGTTCAAGCTGATCGATTGTCCACGTCATCGATTACCGCGGTTCAATCCCGATACAGGTCTCCTTGAGCCCTCCCGAGTTTACTTTCCCAAGCCACCCAAGAAGCTTCAAGTATTGCTGTTACGATCGATGGCCCTTGTCAAGTTAATTCACTTGGACGTTGATGAGAAGAGAAACATCAAATCAGCCTCCAACATGACGCTGATTAATCTGGTTTTAACCTGGACTGGACCGTTACGTGAAGACAGGTTGGCAATAGTACTTCTGGGATTGCAAGCTGCCACGTGTACTATTGGGCTTGTGGCGAGACATACTGTTATTTCGCTGGTATTTGGGCGAGATAACATATAAGGCGGGCGAAATTTGAAATTTGATGCGGTCAGGCGCATTGGTCCAAGCATTCTGGACGTGACGCTGTATTGTATTGGAGCTCCGTGAGCTCTTGCTGTTTATGCCATTAAGTGGCAGCAGCGATATTGATGTATGGGAACTTACATTCCCATAGAACTTGTGAATAGAATTCCCTTAGTGGGGAGAAATTGTAACTATACATTTATAACGCCGTGTAATATGGACATAGAAAGAACCAGGTTGATAAAAAGTACGACGAGTACGTTCCAAAATAACAAGAATACACCTGTCTAAGTCGTAGTCTGACCCTCAACCACAACCCGTTGCCGTTCTTCGTCGAGCTGGCCAAGCCATTCCTTCACAAGCGGGTGCTTTATCTTCTGCTTAGCATGCATGAAATCTGCTACCACAACATCCTTGCTCTCGGTACCGTCAATAACATCCATTTCACATTCCATTGTCTGAAGCAAAAATTCAAACTTGTCGAGATCCTTAACGAATCGTGCTTCCGGCGTTGACATCGTCTCGTACTCAATATAGAGCGTATAGAGATCCTCTGCCGCTTGTGCGTTTAGCGGCCGGATCAAGGATGCAAGATATGCCATCGTCACTCGTTCCCGTCTATGCTTTTCATCTAATCGTACGTTAGCATACACTTCTTGCAGACACAGTTATTCATATGGTGTATTACCAGCTCCAACAGGATCGCTAGGAGTAAGATCACCAACAACGGCCTCCGCAAGATCATGTACGAGGGCAATCATGGAACATTTCCGACTATCCAAGTTTTCTTCCACAGGTGCAAGCATGCACATGACAGCCATTCTGTACATATGATCGGCAATCGACTCGGCCGTTTCCTTCTTAATCCCCCGATCAAGCCAGCCTGTTCGTTTCTGCGTCTTCAGATACCGTAGTAACCGGAAAAACGATAGAGGCGCAGGGAGAGCGAGAATTGACTTTGGAATGACCAGTTCCGGCATCCACTCAGGGATGCTGTCGCCAGAGGCCAAGGGGTCAACGGAAGAACAGTCTGGCTCGGCCATTATTGATTTTGGTGCGCGTAAAGTGACTCGGAGCTGTGGTCTATTTCGAGATGCGAGCAAGCTACACGAAGCGAATGCCTATTGCGGTTTGCGGCTTTAAAAACAAAAATGTGTACAAAACAATCAAAAATGAAAAGAGAGATCAAAATACGATCCGTACTTGACTATATAGTCCTATACAGCTTGATACGTGTGGTTGACCGAGACGGGTGCTTTAGATTTTTTTTATATCTCGAGCCGGCGCCTGTATTTGTTTACGCATTCGACTCAAGACAAAATTAACAGCTTGAGTTTAGGTTTTTAGCCGGGTAAGGTGCTTGTTATGATTTGAGCCGCACCAAATAAAACTTTAAGTTTTGCGTTGTCACGGCAACGCTTTTGTTTGTTGACAAGTTGCAAACCTCCCAAATTGTTACGCGTAACTTCTTCAACCTCAACGAGCTTCAGTCGACCTTACTTTCTGCCACCGCCTGTGTGCACCGACAAGATGGATGGACCAGTGGTGTCTTTTGACATGTTTGAGCACCAGAAAGAAAATATCCAACCTCTTCCGGAAGGTCGCTCAGCTGTCGCGCTCGTCAAAGCATTTACGTTTTCTGCACTTGCAGCTCCTCGCGGTTCAAGCTCGCCTGCTCGGGATCGATTTGAAGCAAAGATAGCAACTGCCGAAGAACTTGATGATCCGCTTGAAGTATGGCTGGAGTATATCAACTGGACGCACGCGACCTATCCTCAAGGAGCGTCCGTGGATTCCGGTCTTGTGGCGCTTCTCGAGCGCTGCACATCGCAGTTCCAGAATGCGCAACACTATGCGAACGATCCAAGATATTTGAAAGTTTGGCTTGAGTACGCAAAGTATAACGATTCACCGCGTGAAGTCTTTTCGTTTTTGTTCCAGCGCCAAATTGGAACACAGCTCGCTACGTTGTACGAGGAATTCGCAGCATTATTGGAGAGTTCTCAACGGAAGTTACAAGCCGACGAAATTTTTCAAATGGGACTAGATCGTGAAGCACGGCCTATTGAGAGATTGCGAAGAAGATATGGTGAATTCTTGGAACGAATGGAAACCAGCCCAGCTGATCCGAACGAGCCACGGTCGCCAGTTTTGGCAGTCGTTCGTCCGGCGCTGGCAACCAAGGAAATTACAATCTCGGAACATGATCCTAGTTTTGCTCAGCGACAGCAAGTGCCACACGATACGCCTGCGCGTCCGCGCGAGAAATTGGCAATTTTTGCGGATCCGGATGGAACGGTCGGCGCGCCTGAGCGATCTGGTGGATGGGAATCTATTGGAAGTATCGCCGAGAGACGTAAAGAAAACGTCATGGAGTCTCGTCCGATTGAAGGAGAAATCATGAAAATGCGTCCCGGTGCCCCGCCTTCCTCGGCATCGCGAGAGAAGATGCCGATTTTCCGCGACAGCAGCGCCGATGCGTCATCGTTTCAGCAAATGCAACCTCCGGCACAACCTGTGTTCAAAGTGCCTGCCGTTCCAGCTACTAAGGGAAAGAGAGAAGAGCGGTTTGTCGTGGATTTGCGGGCGGTTTACAGAGAGGAGAATGAGGACGAGATGTCATTCGAAGAGCTGCGGGCATATGCTAGAGGTTTGATTCGAAGACGAGAGCCGATAGAACCATCGCCCGCGAGGGAGAAAGTCGTGCCTTTCAGAGACGTGGAAGGACATGCAGGTACTCTGACAGGAGAGAGATCAGGCGCAGAAGAAGCAACTCCTCGATCATCAGTGAGTCAGATTCCAGTTTTGCGGGAGAGTGAGACGCCAGTGAAAACTACCGTGACACGATCAATGCCGCTGAAAGGTAAATAGTTTCTCTGAACCCATTTTTTTTTATTTTCTATGCTCACAGTATTTTAGATTCGCCGGATATCACCAGACGACGGCCAGCATCGCCTACCATGACTGTCCACACTCGTGCTGCGACAGATGAGATTTACAGCATGTTCAATCAACCCTTGAAATGTGACGCTGATATTATTGAGCAAGATGGCGTCTCTGATAGTAGTGACGAGGATGATGACAGCGATGAAGACTCAGAAGACTCAGAAGATGACGATAGCGAAGACAATGCTGATGAGGACGATGACGATTTCAGAGACCCTACTGGACGAGAGGTGTCGGACGAAGAAGAAGATGACGACGTCGAGGGAAATAATGATCGAGTTTCACCGCCCAGCGATAGCCAACCAACGGAGCAAGACGAGAACTCAGATGCAGCCAGTTTCCAAGTACACCAGGAGTCTTCCTCTACAAGCACCCAGATTCCGCTTGCTGTCCCAGCAACACCTCAACAAGACCGTCCTGCATTCGCTAGTAGAGATCGGTACGGAATCGGCATAATGACTCCGATTGTGGAGACCACTGAGTCATTTGACACAGTGTCCCGTTCAACAAGACGGAATCAGAATAGGTTCGAGGGTCGACTCGATGAAAATCTTGAGAGTTCGCCGTTTGTGGAACATCCCGCTCCCAGACGAAATGGTTTCAGAAATGAAAATGCTTCACCTATGCAAGGAAAACCAGCAGCTGAAGAAGCTGGACAAAGTATATGGGCGCGAGATCCAATTGTCAATGAGATGCTAGTGAACCCGTTGGACGAAGGATACTGCAAGCTTATTTTGGAGCAAAGGGGCTCCTCACTCAGATCATTTCCTGGTTATTTCAATTACGATGGACGAAAATTTGGAAAGACTGATATTTTGCGCAAAAGCATCAAAAGCAAAAAACTGGCATCCGGCACACCAATCGAAGAAGCCGACATTGAACTGAGAGGTGCAGTATACCGACTACAACGTGAATTGGGAGAAGGCGCATTTGCACCGGTGTATCTGTATCGCGCTCTAGACGAGACGGGCCATGATGAAGATTTTCTTGAAAATCGAACTCCCCAGAGGGCTGCAATCAAAATGGAAAATCCTCCAAATGCTTGGGAATTCTATATCATGAAGGAAGTTGAAAGACGGTGGAGTATGCAGATCGACACTCTTACTCAGGAAAATCGTGCTCGAGCTCTCGACTCAATCATCCGCGCGCGAGAGCTTCATGCGTTCAGTGATACAACGTGCTTGGTGCTAGATTACAACGATCAAGGGACTATCTTGGATATCGTGAATCTCGTGAAGGCCGAATCCGTGCGTACGAGTTCAACTCCAGCGATGGGTCTTGACGAGTGCTTGGCGATGTTCTTTACCATTGAGCTGTTGCGCACAATTGAAGCACTGCATGATATTGGTGTGTTGCACGGAGACTTAAAACCGGATAATTGCATGGTTCGACTGCTTTCCAGTGCGAATGCGACTATGGGCGCATTGTCATTATCGGATTCAGCATATAAGCGAAAAAGCGGAAGCCTAACAGGATCATACTCGTCGTCAGGTGAACACGGCTGGTCTTCAAAAGGTATCTCTTTAATTGATTTTGGCCGTGCAATCGACATTACAGCATACCCTCGCGGCGTCCAATTTATAGCAGACTGGAAGACTTGTGCTCAAGACTGCGTTGAAATGCGAGAGCTCCGCCCGTGGAGTTACCAGGTGGATTATCATGGACTCGCTAGTATCATGCACATGATGCTCTTTGGAAAATATATCGAAACTGTAGCCGAGCCATCAAGTGCTGGAGGCAGACGAAAGCGGTATCGGATTACACAGAGCTTTAAGCGATATTGGCAGCAGGATATTTGGAAGGAGTTGTTTGATTTGTTGCTGAACTCGGTCGCAAAAAGTGCAGAAGGCACGCCGCATCCACCTCAAGATGAGAATGAAATCCCGAATGCTGAAGCTGAGGTCAAGATTTTCCCGATCACGGGCAAGCTACGGGCATATAGAGAGCGTATGGAGAAGTATCTGGAAGAGAATGGCGAACGAGGAGGTGTATCCCTGCGTGGATCATTGCAGAAACTTGAGACGATTGTGGCGACCGAAAGGCGAAAGCTTGCATAGTTGATTGAAGACAAGTCGTCCGCAATGTAGTTTTATGTTCATGTTGCACGTTGGAATTTAATAATTATCTATCATTACCACTTAACTTCAGTAGACAATTGACCTTGTAAGTTGTAGGCTTCAGGCTTGTAGCCTACCAGTCACCCTTAAGTATGTAACGGCTCTATCGCGCGCTTCAGTTCGTGGACTGGTGTTTTTCTCCCGGGACCGTGGATATAGGCGATCAGGGTCCAAGTAGTATGCACACGAATTTCATCTAAACTTTATTTCTCGGATCAGATATATTTTTGCCGTTAACACCGCGTAGATCTGCTGAACATGCCGCACTATATTTAAAGAGCTGCACAGGGCTCTCTGCAGATCGCTGAGCCTCTGATACAAAGGCAATTGATGCATTTGTAGAAGGCAAAATGGTTAGCCAGGAAGAATATGCTGTCGTGGAGGAGGTAAGTTCGGAGTGGTGGAGGTTTGTTGCAAACGAGGAGCTGATCTGAATTCAGAAAATCCAACGACTGTATCGGCCAGGCACTCCAGACTCCATTAGTCGGTACATATATTTCTTACCATTGTTAGTCAATGTAATAAGCTGACTGTTAGACTACAACGCGAGCTGCAGGCATTGCAGAAATCGTCCGAGGCATGGGAACTTGCTAACTTGATGCTCTCGAGCAATGATCCCAATGTGCGCTTTTTCGGAGCATTGACTTACACCGTGAAGCTCAACAATGACTGGCAAGTATATCATGCTCTGTTAACTAGAACTAGTCTAACTTTTTTTTTGTCTACAGGCTGTCCATCCCAGTTGAATCAGTACATGAGCTTCTCCAACAGCTTCTTAATTGGTTTGTTACGTACCGGAGCGGACCGCGGTTCATTTCACAGAAGCTGGCATCGACTATCGTTCTTGTCTTGATCAAGTTTCCGAACGAAGCACCTACTATCTGGCCGTACCCTGTTCAAGATGTCGTACTTTCAGTATGCCGTGGATCAGCATCTGTTAGTTCTTCGGCGGGCAGTAATGCCGAATTCAATAGCTTAATGAGTGGCCTTACTGCGCAGGATCTTGATGTCGTGTGTATGTTCTGCACTACATTTGCTGAGGAGATCAGTCGCGCGGATGTGTCTCGGAAAGACAAGTAAGTTACTTGTTTGTAATGCTACTCTGACATCTACTAACGCATGCTCCAGATTACCACTGAATGGGCTTATAGCAAGTAGTACTCCACACGCGGTGGCCATCTTATCGTCTTTAATAAGTTCTGGTCCTGAAGCAATCTCACCAGATTTATATTCTGTGCTCACATCTGCATTGCGAAGCTATCGCTCATGGTCAATAGCTCTCATGGGTATTAGAGGCACGTCAGAGGAAATAGCTTCCGTGGCCGCACTGTTTCCGACCGTGATTCGATATTTAGAGATTGAGTCGGATGAATCAGTGTTTGAAGCGGTTACGGAGACTTTAATTGATTCCATGGAATACGCCGACAAGCTGGTAACGCCGCAAGCGAAGAGGACCCTGCTTGACGTGTTTTCAGGTCCATGGGCGGAAGCCAAAGTTCAGGAAATTGTTGCCGAAGCCGATATGGCGGACGGGAATATTGCGCAGTCATTTTTGAACGCGTTTATTTCGTTTGGACAGCTGGTCGTGAAAGACGTCGCTGTTAGTCTGACTGAATCCGCTTCACAGCGCTTTATTGGATTAAATATTGCATTGTTGAAAGTACCGGGATACCCAGCTGAGGATGAAAACGTTAGCCGCCGGACTATTGAATTCTGGGAATTTTTTGTGGAGTCTGTACTATACGACGATGACGGCGCTCTTCAAGCAGCCAAGGCGGCAAATAGCGAAGCAACTGCACATATTCCGGGTGTTATGATGCAGGTTATTGAGCTTCTGTGGCAGAAATTGAGATTTCCCCCAAACAACGACATGGCTCGCTGGTCACAAGATACACGAGATCAGTTTCTTGCATACAGAACAGATGCTGCTGACTTGATTGAAAGTGCGTATCAGCTCGTGCAGCCGAAGCTGTTTTCCGTTCTTGTTGACTTTATTGTGCAAGCGCTACGCGCGGGCGACTCTGCGGCTATAGATTGGTCGGGTGTAGAAGCTTCGTTGTATATTTTGAATTCTGTATCAAAGTCACTAACCGCTGAACCTGTGGAGTATGAGACCCTCAGGATTCTTCTCGATTCGGATCTCTTTCGCCTTTTACCTACATCATCTCTTACACGAACCCGTCAAACATCACTGCATTTGATTGGGTCAATTATTCCTTTTTTCCAGTCTCAATCAGGATCTGGATACATATCTAAGGTTGTACCATATCTCTTCCAATGTCTAGCATCTCCATCACTTGCATATGCGGCGTCTCGTTCTATCTTCCAGCTTTGTTCCGATTGTGCATCAGCTCTTGCACCTAACGTCCGAGACTTTCTGGGCATTTATCGTGATATGATTATCAATGGCGTGGAAATCGAGTCAATTGCAAAGGAGCGAGTTGCGGGTGCAATCGCTGAAGTTTTACAACAAGCTGTACCAGACATTGATGAACGCATTTCAGGCCTTACTGAATTGATCGCTGTTATCAAAATATATGCTGAACAAGCCATCAACGCTCGAGCTGCGCCATCAACAAATGCAGAATCAGGCGGCCAGTCACCACTAGAATCCGCCACAGATATGGCCGCTTCAGTACTGAAAGCAATATCTTTGGTAGGAAAGGGCTTCCGTGATGCTGAGGATGTCACTCCGGTCATGTCTGCCGAAAAAGCGGGCGAAGTACAGCGACTCTCTCAGATTTGGGATTCCGCAGGCTCGCGGGGCCGGCCAGTCAAAGACGAGATTCTCAATATCGTGTTCACGTTAAGCCAGCGAGTTCCTGAGTTTACGGGTCAGCTCTCAATACGGCAAAACGCGTGTGCTGTGTTTCATGCTGGGCTCTCAGAATCGCTTCCAGGGCCGTTCACATGGGGTGCCAGCGTAATTATTGGATTTGTCCGTGGCGAGGTGTCTTCAATTGGCAGATTGCCAACACTTCAGCCCGTGTTTACTCTTGCTGCTGCGTTTGTCGTGCACTGCTCTACATCTTCGAGTCCCAATGAGAGCGTTGGACTTGCGCATCTCTTGGAAATCTTGTTTACTGGCGCTGTTGTGCCGAACATGGCGGCTGGCCCGGCTCTCGATCCCGACGTGAATCAGGGCATGCTCGAAGTCATCGAGAAATATTTCCAGGCGTATACACACATTTTAATATACAGCGCGTGGTATGAGTCGATCGTGAGCCAATTTGCAGTCGCCATGCTTACTGCTCGGGAACCTCTTGTGATCAAAGCGGCAGTGAAGTTTTGGACGGCGCTTATTAACAGCAAACAGTTGATATTAGAAGGTGGTGGTACTAGCCGAGGTGTCGAGACAGCCGAGGAATTGGCTGTGTCGGTTGAGAAGGTTGTGAACAGCACTGGTCCCTTCGTCATTACAAAGGTCGCATGGGCGATTACGGGAAACGCTCCTCGAAGCTTGATTCCAGAATACGCACAGTTGATTAAAGGATATTTCAAAGCTCATCCAGGATCAGCGCAACGATGGTTGGCCGAGGCGTTGGTTGGTGGGGGCGGTTCGGGATTGTTGACGCCAGAGAAGAAAGCTGCGCGGTTATCATTTGTGGAAAAGATGGCACGGCTGAGAGGAAGACCGCCGACTGAGACTATTGTGAAGGATTTCTGGATTGCTGAGCGTGGACAGGAACTAGAGTATGTAGAGTGAGAATCGAGAAACGAGTGGGCTTAGCCTTTTGTATGATAGCTGTTCGTTGCTGGTCTTGATTATTGATGCTGTACATTAATCTGAAATATCTCATAATCTCTAGACTAGTCAGCCGACTTGGCCAATAAGTGAATCAATTTGATAATAGCTTTAATGGCCTATTTCGAATACTAAGATGCTCTGAATAAAGCGACGCGTGCCACGCGATCGCCGGGTAACATCGACGCAGCACGATTAAAGTTTCAATGCGCACAAGGCGACTAATTACCCGGCACAATGAGCCCGGGCGCTTTTTAGAAATCCTGTGCTCGACTAACTCTCTAATCCCAACCCACGATCTTCCCGACTCACACGCTCGTTCGCTACTTTCTGCCACTTTCTTACTGTCGCGCCTGTGGGTTTTTGTGTCTTTTGGAATTTTTTTGCTCCAGGTATGTCTTCTGATCCGACTGGATTCTTCTTTAATGTTCGGGATCAGTCTGTCCTGGAAGAACGCGTGCACGGGGGTGCGCGCACGACTGTGACAGCGGCTGTACCGCTGCATCCGGGACTGCGATTGATGACTGCGTCGTCCGACTAGCTCTGCGCTGTTTTGGATAGACTGGACTTTGAACGCGGTCTCGTTTTTCTGGGCAGCCGACAGTGTCGGAGCTGATCACGCAGAGCCCGGGAGTGGATTATTTGATGGGGACGTTGGTGAATTCATGTGCTAACGGGTATGCAAGGATTCCTGCGGCTTCGAGTACAACACCTTAATTTACGAATCTCAATTCGTTTCAGCTCCTTTTTCTTCCTTGTTAAAAAATCGAATTCATAATGTCGTGGCAAGGTACGTGTTTCAAACTTTTTGTCATTGAATCATAGCCTGCAACCGGTGGTTATTGGGATTTGGCACAACGCGGTGTGACGCGTAAAAGAACAGCCGCTGACTCCGTTAACACAGCTTACGTTGACAACCTTCGCGCGTCGACCAAGGTCGACCAGGCCGCTATTTACTCCAAGGCTGGTGACAGCGTGTGGGCCAAGTCTGCCGGATTTGATGTATGTGCTGATTGTGTAATTTCTTTCGTGCTCTCTGCGGTCCTCCTTTTGGTGCCCTTGCGCACCTGGGTACATGGCCATCCGAGAGCGAGCATGTTGATCTTACTGACGCGTTAATAGCTTTCGGCGAGCGAGATTTCGGAAATCTGCTTGGGTTTCGATAACTCATCGGGTCTTCAGGAGAGAGGTCTGCATGCACAGGGAGTCAAGTACTTCCTTCTCCGGGCTGACGAGAGAAGCATTTACGGAAAGAAGGTACTTTATTCCCCTCCCCCCGTTTTCCAAGATCAAATTGTTTCTAGTACTGACAAACAATTGATTAGGGTGCCGCCGGCTTGATCATTGTACGGACAAAGCAAGCTATCCTGATAGCTCACTACCCTGAGGGCGTGCAGCCGGGCGAGGCTACCAAGATTGTCGAGCAGCTGGCTGATTACCTCATCTCGGTCGGATACTAAATCTGGCATCATCATCTCTTTCCCCCCACCTTAGCAACTTTCCTGACAGGCGGATTTAATTCCAAATCCTCTCTATATTTCCGTCGGTCTTTAGTTTGTTCCGTCATGAGCTATATATGACCCTCCTTCCGCACGATGTATTTAACTTTTCTTGTGTCTTGTTAAAAACTGAATATTGTGTTCTTTCCTTTTGTGAGCCATACACAGGTTTTACTCTCTCTCTTGACTCTTTTTTCGCCCAAGAAGAGAGCCTGATCCAGATTGACGACCTGATAACTCCATTTCCCACGTATATTCAATGATGATTTTGAATTAAACGTTATAACGTCAAAAACTATACTATACAACACGCGTACTGCGGCAGCCCATTAAAACACACTCACCAAACTAAGACTACCAACGTAACTATCGAAAGAGAAGATCCAACCTCGATTATTAAAAAAGGAGGGGCTGCGAAAACAGACAGACACACAACATTAAGAGAGCACACGACCACGACGAATTATAAATATACTTGCAAAAGACCAAAGAAAGAATGATAAAAAAAGATATGGGGACCACGAGCCCACCACGTCTGGGAACGAGTATTAGAACTAATCGAGTGATATTTGGATAGATGTGGTGTATTTTGTTCTAAACGAAAGTAGTCTGTCTAAACGGGGAGAATTCGTATGCCAGCAAGGTGGTCGATTGTCTATACGAACGAGGCAGTGTTAAAAAGACTGAAAAGCACAAGATGAAGATCAGGAAACTTACGGGTGCAATGTAGGGTGACGAGAGGACGGGACCGATGAATGGCAAAGATCGTAGGAAGGAGACCACGACGGAGAAGAAATCACTATAATTCCAGATTAGCCATAATTTTTGCATGCTTTAAAACACTGTAAACAAATACCCAAACAAAGCCATGATACCGCAGAACTCGATGATGAAGCCAGTTATCGGCCGGCGGCAAAGAATAAGGAATATGCCGAGCGCAAAGCAGAAAGTTCCACGGAGCTTTCCTGGTCGTAGAAAAAACGCGACGGCTTTCTTGTAGCCAATTAATAACACGAGGCCACCAACGAAAAGAATCTATACCCATGTTAGAAATTGGGGCGTCACGACATGCTGGTAATGAAAGACGTACGTTTCCAAATGCCAGAAGTGCCGAGTCAAAGAGAGTCAAGACGCCGAGGACAAAGAATATACATCCTAGATAGACAAACAGATTAGCATTGCTCGTTGCTCGAGTGACTCGAACCAATTGAACTTCAGAACACATACCCGCTGAGACGAGTCCCACGCCGACTTCTATACAACATAGTTAGCCGGTTACTATTTCTACCCATTGCGCATATTCGGCAGGCTTTCTGATAAACCACAACATCTATACGGATTCTTTGTAGCCTCCAAGATACACAATCATTATACAGGCCTGTTACGTACTCTGTAGTTCTGTAAGCCACATGCTGGCTGGTTGTCTGTGAGATGCCCGTTCGAAAGATTTTGAAATGCAGCTATAGCAGCAGCGACGACCACCGGCGAAGACGAATGACCACAAAGTCCTTTACGGACAGCGCATGCACAAGAGAAACAAACTGCAGTTCGATATTGGGAGGAAAGGAAACACTGGTTGGCGTGCTTTTAGTCGTCGAAGCTTGCTCGTCACGTATAAAAAGATGCCCGCCACTGCACCATGTTCCCTGGGAAGGCGCTCGTGCGGCGTCGAGTTTGTGCCGCAGCGGCGCAACGCCAAATTACGCGTCTTGTTTACACCAATTTGTTTTGCAAGTCTTTCTAAACGCAAAGCAATATACTCGAACGCAGGAGTCTTTAAATCATAGACTTAAGCAGGAGACCAACTGGCCAAGTCCGTAAGTCGTCTGTGATTTTGTATATTACTGTAAATTGTAATTGTTTGTCTAGAGTTGTACCGTGTCTACCGACGCCGTCTATTCCGATCTAAACGCCCTCACCCTCAGAAGGCTCCGATCTGTCTACAACTCCTTTGTGAGAACTTCCATCGAGGTAAGATCTCCGAATACCGGCAGTCGTAGAGGAACATTGTCCGGAAGCAATTCAGGATATCCTTCCTTGATCGCGGCCATGACACCATCGTAGAAGACTTTGTATCCGGCAGACTTGTAGTGTAGTCCTAAAAGCAACCATAGTCAGATTTCAAAATCCTCCGTAAATGTTTTGAGTATAGCGATTACATACCATCGGTCAAGTACTTTGGCAAAGGATTGTCCGCAGGAAGCTCGTCAAGTCCGTATACGGGGTCGCCCTCCTTCCAGCCGCTGTCCGCCATGATCAAGTCCCACATAGGTACACACGGCACGCCGAGTTCCTTGGCAAGTCTTGCTGCTTCATTGCAGTACGTCCGTGACTGCAAAGTAGTACGGTTCTGCGGGCTGTCAGGTCGAGCGACCCACCATTGGTGAGCGTTGAAGGGACCAGCGCCGACGATAATCAGCTTGATATCAGCAGCCTTGCAAGCATCAGCGACGTAGCGTACGTTGTCGGAAAACGTAGCGAGCGGGACGTGCTGGATTTTGTTCTCAGGTCCAGTCGAGTCATTGGTGCCGAAGAAGTAAACCTACAAGCAAAGAGAATGGTTGGCCAAGTGTCGCGGTATACGTTGCGGGGGTAGAAAACAACGGAGCTGTACCATCAACTTCACCTTCGAATCCGGTGCGTCCTCCTTAGCGATAATCTTGTCGACCATAAGACGCGCGTGAGCGGAGGTGTAACCGCCATATCCACGCTGGATTACGTCAAACTTGCGGGTGTAGACTATAGTCTGGCGTCAGTTCAAACATGATCTCATCTGTCCATCAAAGTTGCAACTCTGGCGGGATGCGCGTACTATTCTGTAGCGCAGGACCAAGCGCAAAGGGCGACACCTCAATATCGTAAGCGTATTGAGTGATGGAGTCGCCAAAAAGGACGATTTTATCGTAATTGAGAGCCATTGTGGGAGCGCGATGGATCTATATCTATTTGGAGGGCGGAACAGCTGAACTCGCGATTGCAGTTTCGAGATGCAGATGCCCTAAACCTGCCATACTATAAGCTCGAATTTTGAGCTGTTAAGGGAGCCATGAGGTTTGGATTACAGAGTCGCAATGGCAGCATACATTCAGCATTCTTCCATGTATGATTGTTGTCCGTTGATCAACCGTCAGCGCCTCAGCGGTGCAGGAGAACAGGAGTCGGGAGGATTGCAAGGGGTAGTTCTGAGCGCCGCGGGAGAAGCTGTTGCGAAGCCGTTTCGACGACAGAATTACCATTTATTATTAGCATGTGCTATCAGGTCATGATAGCTAAATGTAGTCTTTTATTGCTATCAGGTAGATCGCAGAGTAACATTATCTAGCATATAGGCGTACGACTACGCCGAGTGATAGTCCGATAGACAGACCTCGCGATGCAGCAATCAACAATCAGCTGGGCGACCGGCGATAGATGACAACGCTCGGCCTGGATCTCCGGAGGCAGGAGCAGGTCGAGCTATGACAGCGGACAGCCGGCGAATGGGAGGCAGATGATTGTGATTATGGATAAGTGGAAGCTCTACGGAAAAAGCTGTCGGGAGCGATAAAAATAGGGAACTTATCGGCTGCAGCGCGATTGCAGATAGGGGGATAAGGCAGCTGTAGCAGCAGATGGCGGGGTCGGGCCAGACAACTTTAAGCAATCGCCGGTGGCCGTGGCTACCCCTGGGAGAAGTGACTACGGAAGTAATCGTGAGGAGGTTCTTTTGGCAAACCCTGATATGATGGTGCCGGAGCGCGCGGGCTTATCGATATCGAGGCGAGCCCCGCGATAAGCCGCGCTCGAGAAGAACTGCCCGAAGCGGGCCTCCGCTGCGAGGCCGCTTCGTCGTGGCCATAATTTCTTCAGTTTCTCTCCAATAATCGCTGCTATTTATCCAAGAGGTAGACCCCGAACTGAACTCATAAAAATGAGGCCACATGAGTCGCGTCGGCGGCCGATCAGTGGACGCGTCGCCACTGAGTTCCTGCGATCTTCCTTGTTGACTTCGCTGTGTTGCCGCCGCGAGTCGCGCCTCGAGACAAAATGACGTCGCGCGCGGGCCGCCGCAGCGCGCCCACGAGCCTAATCGGGCTTATCGCGCCGCGCTACTGCACGCTACTGCAGGCGGCGAACCTTGCGTCCGCCGCACACACAAATAGACTCGCGCTACTGCACTATCTGCATTAGCGCGGCCCGATTGGCGCTAGCGCAGCGCGTCGGCACTTCCGCCAGCCGTGTGGCTTTCGTGCTTCGCAGCCCGCGCTCGCCATCGCGGTCCAGCGCAGCTCTCGTCCCGTCCTTCCATTTCCCTTCCTTCTTCCCTTCTGTACCACCTCCCTCCCCACGATCTCCCTACCAACACCCTTCCTCTCACCAATCCCTCCTCCGCCGTCCCCAGGGCCCTCCGGCAGCCTCGCCGCCTCGCCGCCTCGCCGCCATGTCCTCCGACACCCTCCTCGTCCGCCACATCCAGTCACCGGCCACATCTCACTCCCGCAAGGCCCAGTCCGACCTGCCGCCCGCTGTCGCCGCGCTTCTCGCAGTCACCGCCATCCCGCCGCCTCGCGCAGGTGCTCGTCCGCGTCCTCGTCGGCGCGAAACTACTGCCTCAGACTCAAAGCATGATTCAGCAAAAAGCGATGTGAAGAGCGACGCCAAGTCCAGACCCGTGCCGAAGTCGAGCGCGTCGTCGCGTCCCGAATCACCCTCAGAACACTCAAAGACCTCATCAAAGACCTCCTCAAAGTCACAGAAACCGCGAGTACGCGCTCGACCGCGTGAGATTCCCTCAGAGCTCGTGGAGCTGCTCACGCCGCCCGTGCAGCGTTCGTCACGCAGCCAGCCCTCGTCACCACCAGCTCTGTCGTCGTCAGTTTCCTCATACGAGTCCTCACCCCGTTCGTCCCCTGGATCACCCGATGGAATTGAAGCAGAATATTTTCCTGTGGTTGATTATACCTCTGACTCAGATGGAGACGCCGAAGCTGCTACGTTGTCTTCCACGTCGTCCAATGTAACAATCACACCTTCCGCCGCTATCGCCGATACCTCAGCCCAAGACGAAGCTGCAGCTGTAGCAGAAGCAGCAGCCGCTGCTGCCGCTGCTGCCGTTGCTGCCGAGTTTGAGCTGTCTGTCGGATTCTCTACCCGTCACCGCAAGCAGCGCTCGACTTCGCGTGCAGCGTTCAACGACGACCCGCTTTGCGTTGCGGTCGACGACAATGGCGCGTGCATTCCAGCCATTGCGTTCGTGCCTACCAATATGCGGTCTTCGCCTCCTTCACCAACTTCATCTCTTTCTTCAATTCCTAATCTCATCCGCGTTCGCACATCTCGTCCCCGCGTCCAGGGACTGTCCCAGTCACTGGACGACCGTGCAGCAACACCACCGCCGCCACCACCTACCCCGACGCGTATGCGCACACAACAGGAGCTGCTTGACGCGCAGTATGAAGAACAGCATAGCAGTATGGTGGCAAAGATCAACTCCTCGCTGCGCTCCTTAAAATGGATCGCGTCTTCAATGGCTCGTCACCAGGAGGAGTACATGACTAAGGATGAGATCAATCACCTCGAGGAGCCCAGAAGATCACGCAGCACCGAGCGACCATCGACTTCTCGTCGCTCTTCATCCCAGGGTCGAAGCAAGAAGCAGCGATCACCTAGCGGTACCCGACGACTGAGATCAGAAAGTGTTCCAGTACGACAGGGCGGCCAGGGCGTTTCTTCTCGTAGCGCTCGTTCGTCGCTTTCAGCAGGAGGTGTCACCGCCCGCTCCACCGCTCGCGCACTTACTATGCAAGAGCCTGTTTCAGAATTCAATTACTACGCATCACCCTCGAATGGCGTCTCGCCGTCTTCAACAATCACACCAGCAACTCAGGGAGAACAAGGCGAGGCGACTTATATCCAGATGGACACGTACGACGTTCAGCAGAACTGCCTTCCCATCATCCGACCACGCGAGCCGCGAATGAACGGAGACTTTTTACGTGTCCTTGCCATGGAACTTGAAATGCGCAGACATGGCAAACTTAGCCCTGATTTTTACAGCGGCAAGGCGCGTATGGTGCTGGCACCGCGCTCCGATTACGGGCATTTGAGCAAGAAGAAGCGGAACTGGACTGCATGGACGCGTTAGACAAGTTGCATTTCGGTTTTGCTGTTTTGATTTTACATGTTGCATTTTTGTTTATTTTTGTTTTATCTCACTTTTGGCAGTTTGGCATAATAGGGGAAACAGGGGGGTTTGCATTTTGTGTGGATGTCATCGTTTATCGGCTGGTCGAATTTGGTGCATGATGTGTTTATGATTGAATGGCACAGTGCCAAAGATTATTAAAAGTAAATCATACTTTCATTTATCATTTCAGAATAATTCCCTTCTCGTCTTTTTTTTCTCCTTCTTGATCTGCATATGAGATCTTTCGCGAGAATGGTGCAATCGAAAACAAGAT
The DNA here is from genome assembly GCA_030568405.1 of Myxozyma monticola. Taxonomy (NCBI): domain Eukaryota; kingdom Fungi; phylum Ascomycota; class Lipomycetes; order Lipomycetales; family Lipomycetaceae; genus Myxozyma; species Myxozyma monticola. The sequence continues at coordinate 15,171 of JAJLTV010000067.1, read as the reverse complement.
TCGTCATCGCTTCCGGGAATTACGCACTCGAAACGGAAATTGGCGAGAATTTTACCCGGCTGCAACCAGTAATAAAACTTTAACTAAACCTCAATTAAAAATATTAAAAATATTAAAACCAGTGCTACATCATCTGGTTGCTTTGAAGACACCATAATTTGGCAGCTGAAGAAGACTTAGCACGCATCCGGACATAAAGGTACGCCTACCACTACACCTCTCTTATCATACATGATACAACCAACTTATTCCACTGACTACTGAGGGCCTAAGCCCCCTGCCCCCGGATTCATTCACTCAGTAAAGTCCTCGTAGTCCAAACCGGATGTAACTGTCTCGGACTGTATCCTCAACCCGAAATATCCCGGATACGCCGTTCTGTCCACCGAGCTGTAAGTAACAGAGCTCAAACTGTTGTCATCTTCGTAAGACTCGTGTGAACGCATTGGTTCCTCGAATTGATCGATGTAATAGCTTGGTCTGCAACGTCCAAACGCAATGTCCATCTTGATACCGTAAATATCGGGCATTGTGCCGTTTGTATTCATATCGTACGCTGTGTTCATAGCTATACTCGCAGTCTTATTGCATATGTATAGATGGGTGTACCACTCACTGTCTCCGACATTTCCGAGGTTATTCCATTTGCCGACTCCAAAGTATTCACCGTCAATAGATCGTCTTGCTGTCGACCTCACACCCGTAACCTTCACACCGCCTGCATACATTGATAGAACCACCGCTACTGACAACGCAAAGACAGCATTCCTTAACGCCCGTGCAGCTCTAAGCCTGTTCTCCAGATTATTCACACCGTACTGCTTTATCGCATACCCTTCGTAAATGTAATAAAACACTGAGATAGCTGATCCAGATGCTACTAGTATAGCCGCGTACTTCTTTTGCAAAGGCCCCACTCCCACTACACCTAGCAATTCACCTAACCGATCGCCGCCACGCACTTCGTCACGCTTCACCACCAAAACGTTCTTCTGGGTCCCCTTCAATCCACTGACCTCACCGATAACTTCTCTAAGCTCAGTAACCGAAGCAATGACGGGGATCCCCCGGCTACTTGAGCCTCTGCGTGAGGAGCTGAGGTCGTGTGTGGGTGTTGACGTTGACCCAATAGACCCGTAGAGCACGTAGGTAGCGGCCATCATAACACAAATCCAGCATAGCAACACTCGGTTCTTGACAAACCTGTCAATCGCTGTACGCCCACGCTTTGCCTATATGACGTTGCGCGTCAGACTTTACGTCTGATCTCATCGCTGAATTCCTCAACTCCGCACTTGACATTGATCAACTTGGTTTACAGCACTCTTAGTTAACTCAAATATATCCTCAGAACAGAAGGACCGAAACGTGGATGGGTTTTTCGATAGTCAGCCGATTCAGCCTCAACTTGTACTTATCTGCACGTGACGTTTATGCATCCGAAAATGGGAATATGTCAACGTCGAATCCGGCAGCTTTGCCGAATCTCAAAATCAACGACGGGAGTTACTCAGCAACGTCTATTATTAATTATATACCAGCCGGATAGCCACCATTTGTATCGTTATACTGATCGCGGGTTAAGGAGTGTTTTTTTGACGCGGCTTTTATTGTTTCTGTGCTAAACACAGATTACACGATCCGAATTATTATTCCATTCCGTCCAAATATGGTGAATCGTCGTCGGGATATGCTGACGGTGGCCGCCGGCACCGTGTCGTTCAAGGTATGACTGCATATGTCTTTGACCGTTGTTGATTTTGTATTCTAGTCAACTGGGGAATTATATTGGATTGCTGACTTATGAGAATAAAGCATGGACAGTTGTTGCCGTTGGCGTTGAATACATGCGTGGGCGAGAAATTTGTCGTACTGCCCTCATCGCTGGTTCGTGAATTACGTGTTGTTCTATTTATTCAACGTGATAGATCGCTGACATATACCACACAGATGAGCAACGACATGTCAGTTCTTGAGGTATTCTATATTTGCTTTATGAATTATGAGTTGAGAAAAGGTGATTGGGACTAATGATTTGATGCTTAATAGCAATTAGTCGATCCAAGAGCACAGCAGCGAGGGAAGCTGGTATTACTTGCTATTGCGGCGTATCTTCGACGAACAAACGTACTGCATCCTGATCCCCTGACATACAATAGTTACACCATCGTCATCAGAGCTAATAATTACGTTACTAGTTCCCGAGAGCTCGTCCGACTCAGCAATCAAGATCTACAAGCACACCTCCCGAGATTGATACCGTGATTAACACCGACAAAAAGGATGGGTCAAGTCGTATGAGTACGCTTAAGGAGCCTACCAAGAAGCCTCGCAAGAGCACAGCGGCGGATGTTATGTTCCAAAGTCTTCGTCGTTCTGGTTCGAAACAGCGCTCGAGCAAACTCGAAGCCCCCGTCGACGTCGTTAGTGATCGATTCGCAGAATCTATCTCAGTTGATTCGGAAGATGACGAGTGGCGACAACGGTCTCGTCCATGGTCCGCAACGCGTATGTCCTTCTCCGCCGCTTCTCGTTCCGCTGATAGCTGTTTTGCGAATAAATCGGATGGTCTATCAACAATCCGTACTCGAACTGGATTTTCATCACGGGTTTCGTCACCTCAATCGTCACCTGATGAGAGATACGCGCGTGATAGCAGTGGACAAAACGCATGGACGGAAACTTTGGCGTCGGGTATCAAATTTACATCTGTGGAGTGCTTGAGACCGAGTGATGCTAGTTCTTCTATTGATGGTGACGCAAAGCGGTTAGCTAGCGGTCTTCACGACAGGAGATTTCTGGCCAAGAACAAGGACGAGAGCGTTTGTAGCTCTGAATATACCAGCGGAAACTCTTTATCTGAGAAATCATCAGTCAGAAAGTACCAACGACGCACCGATTCGACACTTGATACCTCCGATTTACACCTGCAGCGCAAGATGATGGCCAGGGAGAAGTCAGCGTACTCGTCGCCATCGCCTTCAAAGTCTATAAAATTGGATTTTGCAAAACAAGCGCGTGATATCAATGTCGAATTTGATGATAGCGAGTTGCATACCCCGACTTGGTATCCTAGCGCGCCATCTAGTCCTAGGTCTTTGTCGTTGTCGTCGTCGAGAGAAGTGGGCGAGAGAGAGAGTATGCAGATATTTGCGGATCGGATGATGGAACTGTTTCAGTCTGCCTAAATTTTCTTTTTGACTGTCATGGTATTATTTTGGCTGTATCGGCAATATTCGTGGGAGCGTTGTTTGGAAGTGTAAAACCTTGAGGAATACCAATTGAACATTGAATTTTTATTATTAAACACCGGTACTGATCGTACACAAACCAAACATGATCCGAATGCAAGATACATAAATACTACCGCAACTATTCCCTAAACAGCTAAAACAAAAAACCAATAAGTAGAATTTACAAGAAGGTACCCAACATATGCACAGTGTCGTCTAATCCCAAACTTTTGCCAATAAATAGCGACAAGATAGAAAATCAGGCCTTACTCGCCACGCTCAGTGTGTAGATGTTTGACGACAGACACATGACCATTACCAGAATTCCCCAAAATGCCAAAGCTAAACTTCCGTACTTGATGTAATATCCTTCGCCGTTAGGGCCACGAAGAGGCTGGAGTTCACCGTCGTCCGAGTCGGGGTCAGGGAAATGTACAGAAGATAGAGCGCCTTCTGTGGGATCAAGCTGTCCTTCGTCATCACTGCGAGCAGAGGGGATAGGTAGATGATACGGCGAGCCGAGAAGCTTGTAGCCAAAGAGACCAGGCAAGATGAATGAAATTGAAGTCGAGCCAGTAGCACCAACAAACGCTAGCACGGTCTCCAAAGAGCTAACAGTCATGGCGAGAATATATGAAACTATCAGGATACCGGCAGTGATTGAAATGAATCGTCTAGTCGGGATCGATTTACTAGCGGCTCCTCCGGACGGCGCGGGGACGCCTGTAATCACGGGTTGAATGAAATGCGTAAAGATGTGGTCTACCGAGGAACGGCACGGGTGCGCCTGCATGGGAAAAGAGAACAGAACAAGGATGACGATCGCGAGACGGCCGACGGCGGAGAAAATCGAGGTCGCGTACATGCTGCTGATATTGCCGGTGATGTTGTCGCCAAAGGAAAGGTAACCAGTCAAGCCGACGACAGAGTATAAAATAACCGCGGTACCGATTGAGGAACTGATGATCATGAGGACTGATTTCGGTCTGTTATCGCGAAGTTCGTTGACGACGGAAAACATGTTTTGATGACAAGTGAAACCAAAAACGACGATTGGCAGGGATGAAAGGAAAGCCGAGATCGACTTTGGAGTCAAAGAAACCTCACCGCGCTGGGAAGCGGTGTCACCGATGATCCAGTGGCTGACGACAAGGATGACCAGGTAGCCGATAGCGATGAGAGCAATGATCGAGGTATATCTCAGCGAGTCCAATTTTCGCAGATAACAGAGCGGGATCAACAGGACGATGAAGATGGTAACCCAGAATTGACGGGACTCTAGAAAGCCATTAGGCATTACTTCTGAATTGGCGTAGAAAAAGTCGACAATGACCTGCGGCATGAGGTCACCGATGATGATCAGATAAGATACGCCGACGCCAAAACATTTGATTGCGATTGCGGCATCGAACAGAACAGCAAGCTGAGGGTAGGTCTTTTGGGAAACGGCAAAAAAGGAAGCAGAGCCTCGCTCGACGTAGCGCGAGCACTTGTATTGCAGAAAGAGACCCATGGCTGATGTGAATCCCGAAAAGAGGATAACGAAGAAACCGAGAAAGATTCCGTCGCTTCTCAGCGCGACCGGCATGGCGAGAATTCCGGCACCTGTGAAGAGTAATTAGACCTGGATCAACTAAGATGGCCGGCATTTCATCGTTTGTCTGTATATGAATGACGTACCGAGGATGGTGTTTGCCAGGTTCGCGATGCTGGAGGGCATGCCTGCTTGGCCAATCCGAGCCTTGCTGGTTCCATGAGGGTCGTCGTCGTCGTCCTCGTCGTCGGTAAGAAGAGCGTCGTGAAGTGAATGAGGCTCGTCAAAGACCTGGTCGTCTTCGTCCTCGATGTACTCTACCGTGGGCGGATCCATGAGCGGGTTGGAGGTCTGAGCGGACATGGCGGCGGTGGGCACGAGTGCACTGGGCTGGGCTCTGGAGCGCGGGAAAACGGGACTGTGGCACGGCGGACGCTCTACACCTGGCGACGTGAAGTAAGAGCAGGAAGAACCTGTAGTGAGAGGATCCGGGAAGCAGCAACGGAACCCTTTTGGAGCGGTAGTGGGAGCAGCGAAGTACCGAGCACGAGAAGGAGCGCTGTCGTGAGTCTTCGTCTGCTAGTACTAGTTAGCGGTCGAGGGCCTCGATGGCGAGCTAGATCGAACCGAACCGGCCGGGCGCCGGGCGGTTGCGGAACCGGAGCCTAAGCCGCCAGCGCGCTGTGAACCGGCGCTGTCGCGGGCTGCGCGGCGGGTTCGCAGCAAAAGCTTAAAACCAAAACCCAATCGCGCTGCTTATCGCTCGAGCGCAGCACCGCGCTTTGTCCTGTGTCGCGTTCTCGAGCGCAAACTGCTCGACTGGTTTTGGACCTGGAAGCTTGACTCTGGTCTCGAGCCTTGCTTGTCTGCTTGTCTGCTTGTCTGCGCGGATCAGCTCGCCGAACCTGTGAATTGAGTCGGCTCGTGGCTCTGTCAACGTTTACCGCGTCGCGATTCAGCATGTCCTCCTCCGTCTAGACCCACTCGCAGCTGCTTGACTCTACGACTGTGCTCTGCACCACACTGCTCTGCTTGACTTCATCTCTTCTTGCACTTCGCCAGTTCAACTAATCCATCTTGCCCAACTCCCATTCTTCTGCCCGCTCATGGTCGAAGTCGCCGGCGACCGGAGCGTCGACGCATCCGGCTCTCATCCGCGCCAATCCTCCCGACAAACCTACAGCTCCGTCGCAACACCCTCTTTCTTTTCCTTTGACGCTCCCATTGCCGCTGCTTCAACCTCCGCAGCTCCAGTACCCGTTCCTTCTTCCTCCTCCTCTACCTCCGCCGCCGCCGCCGCCTCTGTTTCTTCATTTGCCGCTCTTCTCCCTTCGCCCCCGGTCACCTCTGCCATGGACGTGCCAGCTCGGAAGTACTCCCGTCCAGCAAGTCTACGCAGCTGGAGCTCGTCCACACAGGTCACTTCCGTCGTCACAGCAACAGGAAGCACGGCATCGTCGCCGCTGAACTCTCAATTCCCGCCGTCAGCCGGATACGGCAATGCGTCTACACCAGCCGTGCCGATACCTACTCCGAGCACACGAGCTGCGCGCGGCACCACAAATTACAAGTCGACAGTGTCTACTGCGCCTGCCCTCTCGTCTCCATCTACGTGGTCGTTATCTCGCAATAGTGAACGATATGGCAGTTCAGAAAGCCCTGATCTAAGTGCGCCTAATGTCGATCGGCGGAGCGCAATTGTGATCAATGTCTACGACATGCTCCAGGACAGCAAATTTGCTCCTCTGATCTGGACTTTGGGAATTGCGGTGCTGCATTCCGCCGTTGAAATTGACGGACGTGAGTATGCATATGGAGGTACGCGTCGCTATTCCCTGTTTCTTAATCCCTATTGTACTAACACAGATGTAGGCCATGAAGAACCTGGTATCTCTGGTGTTTACTACTCAAAACCGCGGACACCGCTTCCTGGTGGTGTAATCTGCAAAGTCAGCATAGACCACGGCCATACTTCCTACTCGCCAGCAGAGGTACATGCTATCATCAACGATCTCAGTCTTGAATACATGGGCACCAGCTACAATCTACTCTACAAAAACTGCAACCACTTTACAGACTCACTTGTCCGGCGATTAATCGATAAACCGGCTCCGGCTTGGCTTAACCGTGCGACAGTGATCGGTTCAGCTATGCCTTGCATTATCCCACAGACATACATCAAACCACCAGAGTGTGAGGTCCCCGTGCGCTCTACATCGTCATCTCTACGTGCACCAAGCCGAACACCCAGTCGCGCTGCTAGTGAGAAATCATACGACGATCTGATGGTGATGCCACCATCAACAAGCCTCATTCCATCCATTGCATCATGGTGGCGCGGATCTCCTCGTGAGCCGGACGTCAATCAAACATCAACACAACAGCGTCCTTCTGGTCCGAGCACGACAACTCCACGAGCATCCGTTGAAGTAGTAAGCCATCGCAAGAGCGGAGACAGCGAGCCATATTTTGTCAGTACGCGATATCTCGATGATGAGAAATACGCTGAAACTACAAAGTCTGAGAACGTGCAGGACGAGCTCGACGACAGTGATTCAGAAGCAGTCAGCGAGGTTATCGGCATTCTCTCTGGTCAAAAATCACTAAAGCACGGCTTAACCCGATCATCAAACGACCAGCGCGCAAAGCACCTGACCGAAAAGGCCCGAGCAGGGTATTCGTCACTAGATCAATTACCATCAGAACAAAACTCTCGCGGCCAGTCTCCTGCCAGCAGAACTCAGAGTTACGACCCGTATTATTACAACGATGCTAGAAGCAATGTTAGTCGCGACACTGAAAACGAAAGTGCATCTGGGTTAAGTCGATTCCTGAGCGACTCGGCATCTTTTCTCGGTTGGTCTTACTCGAGCAGATAGACAAAAAACCATTTCTCAGATTTGGTACATAAACGGCATGGTAGGAGATCTGGTTCATTGGTGTACAGTCAAAAACTATAGACAACGGTCCGAAGAGTACACAATAATAATTTTAAAAGGGGACTATACTTTGTTTTTTGCGCTTTGTTGTTTCTCGCGCGCATTTGCTTGCCTGGTTTTTGTTTGCAGTTGGTTAATCGCAGTACGGATGTAAATATGCTGCTCGGATAGGTAATAGTTGGCGAGTTTTAGGTCTTTAAATTTATATAATATAATAGAATCAATTATCAGATTACGGGCCCGATTGCCTTCCAAATTTATTCAAGTTCTCGAAGAAGATGACATAGTCTCAGAGATTTCAGGAAGTCGTTGAGGGTAGGTTCTGGATCGAAGCGCATATATACAGCTATCTAAATTACACATAATTTCTTCCAGTTCAGATCACTCTTCATCATCCGAATCTGGGTTATCCGGATAATCATACTCAGTATCCAACAATCCCTCCGCATCTTCTGGATTCACAAACTTATCCGCAAACTCGTCTTCATCATCGTCTTCGTCCTCTGCATCAGATACCGTCTGCGCCTGTTCTTCCTTCTTTTTGCCCTTGGCGCCATCTTTAAGGCCCATGTCGTTCATCAACCGGCTTAGATCCTTCTGTCGTTTTTCTTCCTTTTCCTGTTCTCTCGCGGCCTTGATTCGTTCAACTTCGGCCTTGTAATCTGTATTGTACTCTTCCACTTTCCGATCCACTGCTGCGAAAAAATCATCCACTCCAGCACCAGAATACGCAGACACGCTCACGAAATCCAAATGTCTATAAAATTCCTCAAGTACCAGACTCATGGAATTCATCAACGAGGTCATATATCCGCTTCCACCTTCAGTGTTATTCTCGTCATCATCAAGATCCTTCAGCGCAGCTTGAAAGCTTTCGAAATCGGTCATCCATTCGGTCGCAAAACTCGCATCTGTGACGTCGGTCTTGTTGAATACGATAATTATTGGTAATTTGGTCTTGTAAAGTATAGAGCATGCATACAGCATGTTCGACATAAACGTAGCTGGTGAAGTCGTCCGTGGCGTGTCAACGATATACGCAATCACAGTCGGCATCGACGATGCCAAAGCATCTAGCAGAATAGCTCCGGACGCAGACCATACAAAACATTCAATTTGACCTGGAGTATCGACTAATACATGTGAAACGGATCGAGCTCGCTTTTCGACTATACCGAGGACCTGGTCGATTTTGGTTGCAAATAAATTCAGTGATGTGATAATGGCGCCGTTTGGGCCTAGGTTATATCTATCAGATTCGTCAGATATTACTTGATCGTCAATCATAAAGCAATACAAAAAGGCGGATCTTACTGTTTCATAACTTCTTTATAGTTGACAGAGTCCCGGATATCAATGTTCGTTCCAAACGGCACGTTCAGCACGGCCGGGTCAAGATTCATAATATATGGCGGCTCTTCCTTCGAATGTAGATGTGAGTTTAGCCGCTGCATAAAAGTTGTCTTCCCGGATCCTGAAATCAAGCTGTTAGATTTCTGTCCCTAGGTAGCGTGTCTGTATTCCAGGTTATTTTTGTCATACCTGCCATGCCGATGCACACCACAGCCGGCGTGGTGATCTCTCCTTCTGGTTCCCCTGACGACGACATTGCAGTTGTAAACACGGGTAGTCCGCAGCAAAAGAAGTAATTTGCAAATCAACAACCAGTCTCCCTTAACTTCTTGTTTATAATCGGTTGGTCCTTGCTGAATAGTCCGCGATCAAAATTGCATTTCTAAATTGAAATCGGCGCGGAGAGGAAATCTCAAAGTAATTTTCAGGGGTTAATCGAGGAGGGTAACTTCAAGTATATTTGGCCACGTAACTTACGTGCTTCCATCTCTAGGAATTGCAGTGAACATCTACATATTTACGCCAGGAAATCATATCTCAATTCAATCTGCAAGTGCGGGTTTAATAGAGTGTGAGAACTCAGTAATCATGCGGATCTTGTCTGCATTTCTATTTCTCGCGGCGTTCTGCGTAATTGCTGTCGCTGCGTGGGATGAGCAGGACCATGAGATTTTCAGAATTACGGAGGATCTGGAGCAATTTGAGGGCAAGGGAGTTACTTTTTACTGTTCGTATTGCGATTTTGATTTTGAATGGAGCGAAACGTTTCAAGGAAATTCTTCTGACACGGTGGTTTAGCCTTCTTGGACCTCGAATCAGGACCGTCGTCATCGCTGGAGGAGATCACCAAGGCGTAAGTTTATCGCAGATCATAATGCCATTTCACTTCCGGTCGAGAGCTGACGGATTTTTTTTCTACGCTATACAGTTACCGTAAGAAGTCTCGACTACTTCACCCGGACAAGAATCCGTCAAAAGAAGCTACAGAGCGGTTCGCGCGACTGGGTCTGATTGCCAACATTCTTCGTGGACCAGAGAAGGAGCGATATGATTTTTTTCTTCAAAAGGGATTTCCTCGGTGGAAAGGTACCGGATATTACTACTCTGTATGTCTTTTGTTTTGGTTTCTCCATTTTGTAAGATGTTTCTGGTGGATGATGGCTAACCAAGAAAACAGCGTTTCCGACCTAATTTACTGACCGTGCTTGTATTCTTGTACCTCATCACCGGTCTCGCGCACTACATCATTCTCCACATCACATCAAACTCACAGCGTGCCCGCATGGACCGTTGTATCTCAGATTGCAAAGCCCAAGCATGGTCCAACGGACTTCCGCCTCTTGACAATTCAAAACGCCGGGTTCAGGATCATACTGGACGTGTGTTTGTCGTGTACCCGGAAGGATCCGTGTTTATCGTTGATTCAGCTTCGGGAGATGAGTTTTTGTTGGACCCGGAGGAGATTCCGTCTGCGATGTGGAAAAATACGGTACTTGCTACGTTGCCTGTGGCCCTGTGGAAAAAGACGGTTGGTAAATACTTGCCAGCGTCGGCGGCTCTCAAGACTACAGAAGCTGAATCTGCAGCTCCTAAGAAGTCTGGAAAGGGCAAGAAATCAAAGCCACAAGCGACTTCGCCTGACGCGAGCGATCCAGAGGGAGCTGAGACGAAAGCTGAGAAGAAAAGCGAAGCAAAGACCAAGACTTTGTCGAATGGGAAAGTGGTCTCGGAGGCTGCTAACGTCGCCGGCGGTAGAAGGAGACGTAAGAAATGATCTGTATAATGGGAGTTAAAAGTTTGAAGTCTATAGAAGTTCTGAATCTTGATATGTGCCACGAATTACCATTGACCCAGTTTAAAATATAGTCATCTTCGCGGATAGTTATCGCAGCAGAAAGGCTGAGGCATGATACAGATCAGTTTTATAACTATACTATAACATGGAACACATTTTAACTCATAATCCTCGTACACTTGTAACTCGCACTAGCCAGCACTCAAAATTTTGAAAGTCCTCTTCACTTCACACCGGCTGATACAGCTCCTTCTCCAAAGGCCATTCTGCAATATTCGTCGCAGTGCCCGTGAGCGTAATCGGTACAACCACGCTTCGCTCATTGTTCAGCGCCAACTCGTACTTTCCCGGATACAAAACCTTGTGTCCGTCCTCATCAAATCTAGCAAGGACTCCGATGGGGATCGGGATAGTCATTTCCTTGGACTTCCCAGGAGCAATGGATGAAAGACGATCAAACCCAACGAGCCACTTGTTGGGATAAGGCGCGGGACCGGCGTTGGTGGTGTTTGCAAAGACGAGACCGGTATAGTCGGATGTCAAGTTCCCCGAGTTGGTGATCGTGAAAGAGACGTTGACGAAGGGCTTGAGCTCGACAAACTCGTAGCCCGGATGAGCGGCGCCAATTAGGCTTCCAATGTGGAACGAGGTTTTGTTGGACCCGCCAGCGAGACTGCTGCTGAAGTTCGTGTAAAAGAGACCGTCGCCAAACGGGTAAACTGGAGTACCCGTGTACCACATGTAAGTCTGGCCTGGGTTGCTGCCATTGGGACGAAGATTCATGTCGGTGGCGGGGAACTCGAAGGCATACTTTGCAGGATACTGAGTCGTAGTAAGACGGCCCGCGGGTGCACGCTTGCCCAACACGAGATCGGCAATGGCGGCTCCACCTTGCTGACCGGGGTAGCCGCCCCAGAGCAAAGAGTTGATAGCTGAGTGGTTCTTGATTGAAGACGAATCGACCTGGCCACCGCCCATCTGGAAGACGATCATGGGCTTGCCAACGTCAGCGAGCTCCGAGACGAGATCCAGCTGATTTCCCGGCCATGTTAAGTTCATGCGGTCCATGCCCTCTGCTTCGATAGTATTGTCGATACCGCCCATGAAGATGATAGCGTCGGACTCGTTGGCAGCCTTAAGAGCGTCGTCAAAGTACTTTGTCGAGTTGGAGGTGATGTTGGTTCCAAAGGCGTAATTGATTGTGAGATTGGTATCCTTGAATGCTTGCAGAGGAGTGATGTAGTATCCCACGGTTCCGTAGTAGTTTCCCAGCATTTGATCGGTAGCATTAGCCCACGGACCGATGAGTGCAATGCTCTTGACGGAGCTCGACAGCGGCAGCGTTCCGTCATTCTTCAGAAGAGTAATACCCTGGACAGCTGATTCGTACGAGATATTCATCCGATCGGTCCTGAGCACGTCGCCCCAGTGCAGATCGCGGTACGGAGCGTGCTTTCCATCAAAGTATCCCACACGCACAAGGTTGGAATAGAGACGATAGACTGCAAGCTCAACATCACCTCGAGACACAAATCCTTCGAGAATCGACTCATTCAGATAGTACGGGAAAGTCTCTCCGCAATCGATGTCGGTGCCAGCAAGAAGCGAGTCAGCAGCCGCAGCAGACTCGTTGGCCGCATAACCATGAGGATCGAAAACGTTGTAGACGGCATCACAATCGGATGAAACGTAGCCATCAATAGCATCCCAGCCCCAGGTGTCGCGCAGCAGCGTCTGCATAAGAAACGAGCTGGCGCAGCTCGGTACGCCGTTGACTGCGTTGTACGAGCACATAATACTGCCAGCCTTCGCATCGCGAGTCGCGGTAAGGAATTGCGGAGTATAGTATCCGGCAAGGTCCTGCTGCGAGATGATGAGGTCATTTCCCAGTCTCGAGTTGTTGTCCCAGTTCTCCAAATCGTAGCCAGCATAGTGCTTAGGCGTCGCAACAATTTTCATATGCTTGGGTCCAACACCGCCCTGCATGCCGGTGATGTACTCAAAGGCGTACGCCGCCGAGAGGAAGAATGCGTCTTCACCCGGCGTTTCCTGGCCACGACCCCACAACGGACTGCGGAAGCCATTGATGTTGGGAGCATAGGAGTCGAGACCGTACTTGCCCGCGTTGTTGAAGGCACGTGCCTGTGTCGCAATGATATCGCCGATTTTATGAATCATCGAGCGGTTGAATCCAGCCATGGAGAGAATAGGCGACGCGAAAGAAGTCGCGTAGCTGTAGGGACCCGACTCCGAATAGTTGGCTTTGTCCAGACCATGAAGTGCCTCGCTCCAGACCTGGTAGGGAGGAAGACCCAGGCGAGGAACACCGGGCGCCGTATTCTGGGTGTTCGCGATGAGTTCGTCAAGAGTCAATGCCCCGATGAGGGCCCAGGTACGCTGACGGTAGTCCAGCGTCTTATCGCAAACGTCGTTGGTCGAGAGAGGTCCATGCTTGCAGTCGGGGAACGAGAGACTGATAGTCTCGATGGTTGTTTCGTACAAATCGGGGCCCCCAATTTCGGTGTAGTTGATGTAGGCAGTCTGCGCCTGGCCGAGAACGGCCGGGACGAGCGCGCCGACGCCGGCGAGCAGTGAGAGGAGAGAAACCATGATAGTCGTCGAGGCGGTGCACAATCGATTGAGGATGAGGTGGATAGGTGCCGAGCCAGGAGGTATTTAGACTGTACCGCTGAACAGGCAGAAGCTGTCGCCGGCCCCGCATCGCACTGGGCTTTCAGGCACAATCAGGCACAATCAGGCACGGATTCTCCGGTTTCTGAGTCCATAATGCCGTTGCAGCGACCCCGCGCAAAACACTGCAGGCTGCCAGTGATCACAGCAGGCCGGATAAAGCGTCGGGTCAGTCGAGATGCGCGGTGGATTGCATGCAATTGGCTGTCAGAGTCGGCCGCGAGCCACGAGACGGGCCCGGATAAAGTGGAAGAGAGCGAGTGCAGCGAGATGTCGAGTTTGTGCTCGACAGCATGTTTAGCCGAGACCCGAGTAGTGTATTGTCAATGTAATTGGAAAATTCAGAAGTGACAGCTGGACGCGGAAGGCGACGGAGTCTGGACGTCGGGAAGTCGGAATCGGAGGTGGAGCGATTTTGCAAGTAAAGTGGATTTTGCCGCGATGTGCACGGTTTAATCTTCTGCTGAGCTTGTTTGTTGACTTTAATTACGATACCGCTTCCGGGCTCGAGAAAGTTAGCAACTGCAGGCCAAAAGGGCTCGGGTCTTGCCAGATACGGGAATTGAGGGGCGGCAGCTGGCCCGAGACGGGCCTGTGACCGTATACAGCTGCTCCCGTAAGCGCGTTTGCGGGGCCCCGCGCCGCCGGAGCAAGAAGCGCGGATTTTGGCTGAATGGCAATTCCCGCAGTATCACCATTACATTTCACAACACAGCTAACAGCTCGATTCCGATCTACAGTCTACTGCTAGTAAGCAGTAACTAGTCTCAAGTCTATAGCCGGTTAGCCATACTCGGATCTGAGGCGCTGGAGAGAGTAGAAGAACAAAGGGATCGTCTTGATTACGGAATCCCAATCGCATAAAATTCAACGATTACATTTCCAACCCTGACAAATCTCAATCTCCGGCGGCACGGCAGAGATCAGCCGAGAGATGAGGTCTGACGAATCGGAATTATACGGCCGGCAGATCTGGAGGCCTGACGTCAGTTCATGGAGACTGGAGAAGATTGAGGTCGCTCGCCTTACCCCGCCGCCTCGGTTCCCGGAGTCCGGCGCAACCTACTCTTTGCGTAGACAGTAAACAGTAAACAGTAAACAGTTCCGATCTGCGCCTGAGAGCACGAACGGGGTGCTCAAATAAGCGGCAGTTGCCAGAGTAACGCACGGCACAACTGTATGGCCGCGAAGTTAAAGTCTGACAGTCGAGTCGCTCCGGAGCTGCCGACCATCTGCAAGTTGTCTAGATGTCGGACCGCGGCGTTGCACTTTTGTGATGTTTGTTTTTCATTCTCATTTCTCTTCAGCCATGTCTTGACTCAACAGTCAGAACTGTGTCACTTGCCGATCAATGCGCCGTAGGATTACTGGGTCCCATGTCTGCAAGAACTGACAAATGGTACGGATTGGAGTTGCATGACGTGGGTTTATCATGGCTTCATCGATTTAGAATATTATGAGATATGCTTACGAGCTACGACGTACTCAAGATATAGATGTAATAATACAAAATAATCCGTCCCCAATTTTTTTTTCTTTATTGATTTTAACATAAAACACCGGTCCAACACGCGCGTGGACGGTCCGCAACGACCCAAAACTTCTCCCTGTTATAAACATGCATTA
>JAJLTV010000066.1:0-74516 GCA_030568405.1 Myxozyma monticola | reverse complement strand
ACTCCACAAGTTGATGAGCCTTCACGTCCTTCTACGGAGCAAACCGCACCCTGAGATGCGTGCGAGGGATATCCAGCAGCGGGTTGAACGCTGTTTCGCAGTTGGGGTAGGATAATTCTTACAGATGTAAATGGGTTTCTTGTATATTTTCTAATTTCCGGGCTGTATTAGAGGGGATGTGTGTATAGGGTATAGTTTTACAAATATAGCTGTCATAAGATAAAAAAAATCGGCCCCGGCGGGCTGATGATAGAGAGAGATGAGCTACGGATATAGGAAGAGATAGATTGAGTAGAGTTTAGATAGAGATTTGAGTGGTGTTTAGGTGAGATACGAAAGGGCTATATTGAAGGGGAAGCATGTACGTGAGAAGACAACAATTGATTTTGCGAACTATTGAGATACTTGCACGTCCC
Source organism: Myxozyma monticola (assembly GCA_030568405.1). NCBI lineage: Eukaryota > Fungi > Ascomycota > Lipomycetes > Lipomycetales > Lipomycetaceae > Myxozyma > Myxozyma monticola. The sequence continues at coordinate 74,100 of JAJLTV010000066.1, read as the reverse complement.
TCCAGATTCTTCTTTTTGACAAACAGCATGGCTACACGGGTGCTGAGAAGGGGGACATCGAGGCTTCAATGAAGCCGCCGGCCAGGAGATCTTTGATCTGTCATTTCAATTCATCGTTTTCCGATAAAGATAAACGATAGGGGGAACGTGCCGTAGGCTGCGCCCCATCCTCCAGCTCAATCTTATGGGTGACCAGCCCGAGATCGGGAAGCTGCGGTGGCGGGTCATAACTGACCACGTCACTGTACTCCCCACGGAGTCACGAAGTATGGTTGGCGACTTTGTTGACCAATCTTGTGAGTTTCAAGCTCCCTGCCGCCGCTAACCATCCTTTGTTGTAAGGGAATGCCCTGCGGAACCAGATCGTAATCGAATATTGTAGTGACAAATGGAGTGTTTTAGAGTATTCAAATTAAAGAATACAAAGCAGGGGATTCAGAAGTCCCAATACAGCAAGAATGACAAACGTAAACAATGTAGAGCAGTCACAAGTGAGGTTAACGCGCGAGTAGGGCTTTAGGGCTTTTATGGCAAGTGTGGCTCACGTGTAGCGAGCGGCTGATCTAGCGGCGAGTGTCAGTAGAACTAGCAGGCGACGTTCCTGACTGACCGTCAAAAGTTCGCGAAATTGATTGTTGTCTTCTTATTACATGCTCCCCTTCATTATATTATTTATATAGCCCTTTCCTTAGTTTCCTATCTCTATCTAAAGTTCTAAACGCCGCTCAGCCTATCTGGCTATCTCTATCTAAACTCTGCTGATACCGGTTTATCTCACAACTCAAGTCCGTGAGCTTTAGATTGGCGGTCTCAACTTCGTTTGAGCTATTCGTCAAAGATTATAAGACGGAGTTGAAGTTCGTCCTAACGAGAACAGAAGTACGAGATATCAGATATCGTATCATATTACATTTGTAAATAGTGAAATCAAACAAAAACAAAACCTATACGTACAAGCAAGCCTTCCAAACTCTAGTCTACCAATCTCTCTCTCACTTCCCAGCGCTCACCTGCTGAGCCCCATTCCCGTTCTCACTCACCGTCCTCACCCGCTTCCGCTGCCTCTCACTCTCATCATCGTCATCCGACGAATCCAACAAATCATCCTCCGCAAACTGCGTAACTTCATCGAACTTGCGCGTCATGAGCTCGTACATGTCGTCATACTCTGTACGCTGAACTTGTCCGAATTTCTTGCGCGGGTTCTTGCCGCCGTTGGTAGGTGCCCACACCGGATGGTTGTCAAATGTCAGGACCGTGCTGTTTTTGAAGTACCAGTCAATGATGAATTCGTCCATGATCGGAACAATCGCGTAAAGCTGTTTATCGCCCGCAAACGCAATACTCGTCTTGACCCGCGACCGTACCTCGCGATGACCGAGCAGATACACGACGCCGGCACACGCGTCGCCGACAGAGATAAACACAAAATTCTTGGCGTCCGAAAGCTCGAGAAAGTTATCCCATACGTACACGGAAAGGTCTTGGATCGCGGCTTGCACGTTGTACCCATCTTCTTCCTGGCCCGTGAACAGTTCCGGCGCATTCACGTCCACGACGCCGTACCCTCGCTCGTGAGCCCATTTGACGTATTTGATAACCGGATCCTTGATGAATGTCTCGTGCATGCTGATCTGTCCGGAAACCGGATCAGGCTCGGTCCAGATATACGGCGGATCATGGACAATAACCACCACGGTCTTTGCAGACTGGAATCCAGGCGTACACAACACCTGGTCATCAAACGATTTCGACACACAGTCCCGGAAAATAGGCAACGCGGTCATCTTCAACTCTGCAAACAACTGCACGGCCTGGTATTTCCGAATCACGTCGTGAAGACGCTCGACGGCCGGCATACCTGGCTGGTCACGAGTCGCGTGCCCAACTTTCATGCATTTCCAGAACGGGGCGTGCGTGCGCATCACACGCTCGACTGTTTGCACGGCTTCAGGGCAGGCGTAGACGTTGGTGAGCGGCATTGGCGCGTCGCCTATTAACACTTTTGTGACTGCCAACGCGGAAATGGCGATTGAATCAAGATTATATCCGCCCTAAATGCATAAAAAGAAAAATCAGTTTTGCCCTTATAAGCCCATTAAATGGCTAAAAAATTACCTCGAGAACGACAGTCAGTTTTCCGGAAGCGAGCGACTTAAGCATATGTGTCATATGCCCATACGCCGCCGGAGATACGAAGCATCCACCAAGCTCATCACCCGGTGCCGCGTCGAACCCAGAACTCAGAATAACAAGATCCGGATTAAACTCGTTTGCGATCGGCATCACGACGCGTTGGAACGCGTAAATGTAGTCGCCGTCGGCCATGCCGCCGCAAGGCCATGGAATGTTGACATTGAACCCTTCTCCCGCGCCTTCGCCGCACTTGTCATAGTTTCCAAATGTGCCGCCCGGGTAGAATTTGCCATTGTCGAATCTGTGGAGAGAAATGTAAAGCACGTTTGGGTCGTTATAAAATGCGCGTTGGGTTCCGTTGCCGTGGTGGATGTCCCAGTCGAGAATCAGGATCTTCTTGACTTTCTCCGGACGTTCTTGCAAGATCACGCGAGATGCGACAGCGACGTTGTTAAACATGCAGAAACCGGCGGGTTTCGTCGGTTCGGCATGATGCCCGGGCGGTCGAACAACCGCGATCGCGTTCTTGACTTGTCCGTCCACGACGGCTTTACAGGTATCGATAACACCTCCGCAGCTGAGCTTTGCGCAAAAGAAGGAGTCATTGTTGAAATAAACCGAGTCTCCGTTCAACGTCTCGTCAATCAACTCGGCCTGTGACATCGACGCCGTCCGGACGATGAAATCCCAGTGCGCAGAGTTATGCACCAACGTAACCTCCTCCCTCGTCGCTTCCCGCGCGGGAACATGCTGCATCAACGCGCTCCCGATATGCGCCGCGCCCGTCGCACCGGACAGCATAACCAGCCCGGCCTCGGCCAGGGCTTTGTAAATCCGATACACCCGGCGCGGGTCTTCCGGGTGTGGATCAGTGTAGTCGTACGCGTTGTTGACGACTTTGGCGTGATAGCGCATGCGCACGTCGTAGCATAGCCCGGTCTTGAGGGTCACGAATGGCAGTGCGGGGGTCGTGAGATGTAAAGTGCCCGTAGATGCCGTCTCGGCTGTTTTCACGACGCCGTTCGAGCTCATCTTGGACTTGGGTCTGGGAGGTGGGTTGGCTGTGCGCTCAAAGGAGGTTCGCGATGTGACTGGAAATCGCGGTTACCCTGTCCCTTCTTCTCGTAGACTAGAAGGTCGCTCTAGGTACTGAATCTGGCTAAATCCAGCAAAGTTGTCCTAATTAAACCACACAGGTCTCCAGATGTACCGCAGTTCTATCTCGAACCCAAGTATCGGTGGAGCATAATTGTCGTTAAGCTTCTCGAGGGCAATACCGAGCGCGCCGCGCGCGTGCTAATTCTGAGCCGCAGCTAGCCACCGATAACCCTAGCAACCCTGGTAACCCTTACCTGATATCTCGAGACAAACTCGCCCGGCGTTTTGTTACGGAGTTTTAATGTTCGACTCCACCAACCGCGGCCAACTCGGCCAAAAAGCCGCGAACTCCTACTCACTAGGCCAGTAAGCTGAGAACACCACTTTCCCAAGCAAGCACGAGCACCAGCGGCCAGTGGAACCGGGCCGTATTCACGAGAGTCGAGCGACGCGGCCGCGTTGTCGCCTAGCGAGAGGTTGGAAGTGGAGTAGTTTACTTTTAGAGCTCCACTTGCTGCATTACTTTGTATTAGACTGTTTAATAAAAGAATACGGAAATAACAGCAACTAGTCCTCTTCCTTAGAATGGCGAATCTCCAAACTCTCATCAAGAGCAGGCTGTCCCCAGCCTTTCATCCATTCAGAGTCCAAAACCTGCTGTGCAGTCGCCCTGTCTCCCGGTCGGTATTCCAGCATTGGACGAAGCATCGCCTTAAACGCCCTTCTCTCGCTCTCCGTCACAAGCTCCACTCCATTCTCGGCACGCGGCCTCTGTATGCAATAGTTAAACACCAGGTCCCATTTGCTGCCTTCGCCATAGTCCCAATCACCCTTGACTGGCTCGAGGAACCGTTTTCCGTTCTCGCGAAACCACTGCACTTTCTCGGGCCACTTTGTCCACCACTCGGGAGGCAACTTGCCGAGAATGTCAACTTGAAGCGCCGTGACTCCATCAGTGTCTGAGAAGGTATCGCTGAACAAATAGCCCTCGCCATAAATCTCCCATATAGTACAAGCGAGACTCCAAATGTCCGAGGGAAACGAGACAGGATCGTCAGAGAATCGAGCTTCGGGTGGTAGAAGGTGGGACTTGGAGTTGAGAGCAAACCTGGCTGTCTTATACGGGTTGAATGCCTCTCCAAAATCGCTTAAAAGGATTCGTTCTTGTCCAAGTTTAATGTCTTCGCACGTAACACCGAACTCGCAAGGAACGTAGACATGAGTAGGTACCCCTCTTGGTACTGGCTTACCATCGGTGCGAACAACAAGCTCTGGCTTTGCCTCTCCATATTTCTCATAGATTTCTGGCGTGGAACACCGGTCAAGAGATTCAGGAAAAGAAAGCAGAATGTTTCTAGTGCTGAGATCTTACATTTGAATCGAGTCAGCAAAGTCATCTAAGCTAGATATCATATTGTGTGGCTCGCTTACCGCCGTGAACAATGTTTTTGCTGTGCATAAAAGCCACCGCGTGAACGAGCTGAGAAATAATTGAGCTGGCGACCTTGGGTTGGAATTCCGCGTCTTCCACATTTAGCTGCGCGAACGGAGTGACAATACATTTATGTGTTCCATTAGAACCGGAAACCCAGAACTCGTCAATAACAGGACAAATATATTCTCCACCCGGACCAGCGGGTGGGCTTGTCAGAAAACGCTGAAGTCTTGTCTCGTCTGTGGTAGAGCTGGTTTTCGCAATGTTGACCTTCACGGCCACTAATTTCTTTCTTTGAAAGTCGCGGGCAAGCCACACGGTCGAATATCCTCCCCATCCAAGCTTGTGAATTACTCGATAACGGCCGCCATTTAGGGTATCACCTATTTCCAGAGGATGAAACCCGCCGGGACAGTAACCGGACAGGCTTTCCACTTCATCGATCAACTCGATTCCGCTTTCTAAAGTAAGCGATGGCCGGAAATCATTGGCGTCCGTTGTAACGCTGTCCAAATCATCTGCCTTCAAAGAGGTATGCGTAGAGAATGACAGAGCACTCCGGATACGAGTCTGGTGCCAGACAAATGTGCCCGCCTGTCTCTTGATCCGTCGGGTATTAACACGAATACGCGCAAACATCTCTGGAGATAAATAAAGCCTCTAATTTGTTTTAACATGTAGTTTGGACGTTTCACTTTAACATTCTCCACTTTGCCGCTTTCCAGTCTGAGGTTCCGCTTTTCAAGTCTTCCAGGCTTTCAAAACATCGTGATGACTGATAACTGGTTGCGGCACTAAAGGGATGCTGCGTTGATCTTCCGTTAGATCGGCAGGAACTAAAATTTTAAATTTTTTAATTTTTTTTAATTTGTTTTAGTTAAGCGGTTTATAAAAGATACGTCCCGATAACTGACCATGCCAGCCGATAATGATTTGCCCAGATTGGTTCGTGTTTAATATATTTCTGGACTATTCCCATAGACGGATCAACAATTCATCATACTCATCAGAAATCACGCAGCCTTCGCGTCCACTCCCGCGACATACAAAATCAAATCAATAACCCTAGCCGAGTACCCATACTCATTATCATACCACGCAACCAACTTGACAAACTTGTCATTCAACGCGATCCCGGCCTTTGCGTCGAAAATCGATGAATTCTTGTCGCCCACAAAGTCCTGCGACACGACGTCGTCGGCCGTGTAGCCCATGACTCCCTTATACTCGCCCTCCGAAGCGGTCTTGAATACCGCCTTGATCTCGTCGTATGTCGCTGCCTTTTCGAGACGGACCGTCAGATCGACGACGGAGACGTCTGTGGTGGGCACACGGAACGCCATACCGGTGAGCTTGCCGAGTAAAGAGGGGATGACTTTGCCGACAGCTTTAGCGGCACCGGTAGACGACGGGATGATGTTCCCGGACGCAGTCCGCCCACCGCGCCAGTCCTTGTTTGAAGGTCCGTCGACGGTCTTTTGCGTAGCCGTGATGGAATGCACGGTCGTCATCAACCCTTCCACGATCCCAAAGTTGTCATTCACGATCTTGGCTAGCGGCGCGAGACAGTTTGTCGTGCACGACGCGTTCGAGATTACCGTGTATTCGGGCTTGTACTGGTCCAAATTCACGCCGACCACGAACATGGGTGCGTCGGATGAAGGCGCGGTGATGATTACGCGCTTGGCGCCGCCTGCGATGTGAGTCGACGCTTTCTCGATCGTCTTGAAGACTCCGGACGATTCGACAATGTAGTCGGCCTGGTATATTGTTAGCTATTTCCTGATCAGATCCATATGAGATTTTATTACGTACGCCGACGGAACCCCAGGGAATCTTGGTCGGATCGCGTTCATTGAAGACCTTGACGGTCTGTCCGTTGATGATCAGTTTTCCATCCTCGCTCAGGACTTCGCCCTTGAATCTAAACAGTTTCGTTAATTCAGATCGTCCTTCGTCATTAAGATCGCCTGTGCGGCATAAAGTGCGGCGCCGGCAGACCCGGATCCCCCGATGTGGACCTCGACGAGCCGCAATAAATTCGATCCCGTCAGCATTCCCCAGCGGTCGCGATCGAGCTCGGCGTATTCTCGGACAGCGCAGGTACGCAGCAACTGATCAACAGTAACCAAGACAAGAACGAGGAGGAAACATACCGGCCATGAGTCGAGTCATACTTGAACATGTACGCGGCATATTCGGCGCCAATGAACGGATCATTCACCGCGACGATTTCAATGTCTGGATGTTCAAGCGCGTTGCGGAAGACCTATATAGCACAACAATTCGCATCAGCATTTGACCAGATCAGATCAGGCTTATAGAGAGAAACGCACAATGCGGCCGATACGGCCGAATCCGTTGATTCCGATCTTGACAGCCATTGCGGATCAAATTAAGATAAAAATAAAAGTAGAACAGTGAGAAAACACGTCTGATCGGTATAAACACCACACCACGCACAAAAGCGGGCCGCAGGGCTCATTATATAGTCGCCAATCCCGCATGATATTGGCAAAACTCCCCATGACAACGCTGACCTCTTCCACCATGTGCCTAAGCGCGTGGCTTCTCGTCGCCCGAGAAGCGCCGGCGCGTTAGATGAATTGTGCCTAAAATGGGCGGGCGAGCCTTGCCCGAACGGGATATATGTCAATGCTTGCGGTTCTGGAAGACGCTCCACAACTATAGCGGTACTTGGCGTCATAGGAGTTAGCTAGACGCGCTAATAATGGTCATCAGAACAGTTTGGCGTATACGTTTATTGCTTCTTCGATCCAGCAAGTGCAGTTCAGAGCAACCGCGAAGGTGTTGAAGGGACCAATCAAATCCGCCAGATCAAAATTTGCACGTGACGCAGAAATGACGAGATCTTCCAAAAAACGCGCCGCACTACGGCCAAGCCGCACGCTCTCACTCAAATCAGAAGTCCTGGATTACGCCATATGTAGAGCGCTGACCGATCGATATTTGGATATATATATGCAATTCTAAAGAGGTGAGCAATATACAGCTGATGGCTATGTCATGGTACTCGTATGATGGCATCAAGTGTCCCCGCATATCCGTGGTATTATAGGAGGTATAGAGAAGGTATTGGCATGGGTATTGAAGACGTCAGACAGACGTCATGGTATTATATCAACTCGCAATTGCCAATTGAGAGAGTAGGAGACACAAAGTACGAGAGAACTCGATTACATTTGACTAATTATAAACAGTCTTTAGCCGGCGAAACTATCAAAGCCCGACGCGGCAAGAGTAGTAATAGTTAAAAAACACAACACTCTGCACTTAAGCCGACTTGGCGTCAACGCCCGCGATGTACACAAGCAAGTCAACGACACGCGCAGAGTATCCGTACTCGTTGTCGTACCACGACACGAGCTTGACGAAAGTAGGGTTGAGCGAGATTCCGGCCAGGGCGTCGAAGGTGGACGAGTGCGCGTCGCCGACAAAGTCCTGCGACACGACTTCCTCCTCGGTGTAGCCCATGACACCCTTGTACTCGCCCTCGGCGGCAGCCTTCATGACGGCCTTGATCTCGTCGTAGGTCGCCGGCTTCTCGAGGCGGACGGTAAGATCGACGACGGAGACGTCGGTGGTCGGGACACGCAGCGACATACCGGTCAGCTTGCCGTTGAGCGCAGGGATGACCTTGCCGACGGCCTTGGCGGCACCGGTGGAGGACGGGATGATGTTGCCGGACGCGGTACGGCCACCACGCCAGTCCTTGTTGGACGGGCCATCGACGGTCTTCTGGGTGGCGGTGATGGAGTGGACGGTGGTCATGAGTCCCTCGATGATACCAAAGTTGTCGTTGACGATCTTGGCGAGCGGCGCAAGGCAGTTGGTGGTGCAGGACGCGTTCGAGACGACGGAGTACTCGGACTTGTAGGCGTCGAGGTTGACTCCGACGACGAACATGGGCGCGTCAGCGGAGGGGGCCGAGATGACGACCTTCTTGGCGCCACCGGCAAGATGGGCCTTGGCCTTCTCGGTGGTGGTGAAGACACCGGTGGACTCGACGACGTAGTCGGCCTGTCAGTCGAGTTAGTTTCTGATCTGATTGCGAGAGAGGAAAGATAACAAAAAAGACTTACGCCAACGGAGCCCCAGGGAATGGCAGCGGGGTCACGCTCGCCAAAGACCTTGATCTTCTTGCCGTTGATGATCAGGCTGTCGGCGTCGTAGGAGACCTCGCCCTTGAAACTGGAAAGAAGTTAGGCCTGATCTGGTAGGATGATGATGAAAAAAAGTGATCTGCACTTACCGACCGTGGGTCGAATCGTACTTGAACATGTACGCGGCGTACTCGGGGCCGATGAAGGGGTCGTTGACGGCAACGACGTCGACATCGTCGCGCAGGAGCGCGTTACGGAAGACCTGAGGATGTTAGCATTTGATTCTGTGATGAACGAGAGAGGTCATCGCAAAAGAGCGAGAGAACAGCTCAGAAGAACGAGAAGAACCTAAACAGGAGACTTACGATACGGCCGATTCTGCCGAATCCGTTAATTCCAACCTTAACAGCCATTGTGTGTGTGAGAGAAGAGTGAGGAAGAGAGTAGAGCTGTGGGGAGCGGTGGAGGGGAAGCAGAGCAGGCGGCGGAAGAGGGAGGGCCGGCGGGTTATTATAGGCAGCCGCGGCCGGCGCGCGGACGCAATTCTGCGGCGTCGGTGATGCGGCGCACGCGGCACCGCCACCGCGTCACCCGGCGGTGCAGTCACGTGCTGGCGCGTCACGTGCGTGTCACGTGGGCAGTCACGTGTGTCTGCTTGCAGCGGACGACGAGGCGGATCCGGCGGGCTCGGGCAGGAGCAGCGAGGGAAGACGAGGAGCGAGCTACGGCGATGGACAAAGGAGCAGAAGGCAGTGGCAAATGAGACGAACTACGAGCTGCGCACCGCCACGGCGGCGACGCGCGCTGATTGGCCGGCGCGCTACGACTAATACGCGCCGCTTAGTCAGGGCACGATGTCGCCCGAAGCGGCAGGTGGTCAACACATGACGACGCGATCAGTAACCGCGGTCGATGATGCGATCAGTCTGTAAATGCATAATTAAATCAAAATCAATAATTCTGCATTTTAGCTACGCTCTTCGCTGAGAGCAACAAGACGGGCTCGTCCGACGCCGGCCAATGGCGGCACCGGGTGCACGCAGCGCAGACGACCGGCGCTGATTCGCTGCTCAGACGCGTGACCGGAAAAACGGGCCGGCGTAGCGCGGAGCACGCCCAACAGACGCGGCGTGACGACGAGAGTGACTGGGTGGCGCGATGGCCACGCAGTCACTCCCAATACACGTGACGACACGTGACTTTCCAAGCAACTTTGCGAGCTTGCCTGTTAGTCTGTCCGAGGGGTGCATACCGCGTCGAGTCGATAGGTGCTCAGTCGGCGGCTCTACTCGAGAGCAAAGGAACAACGCTTCCCCTCATGCAACCACTTCCGCCTCTTCCAGCACGCGTGCGTGGCAGCGTGTGTGGCAGCGGGCGCGCGGGGAGCGGCCGCCTTCTTATAAGCCGGCGTGCCAGGCTTCCGACGCCCGCCCGCCTCCCGACGCGGTCCGCTCCGGCGGCGCGCCGCGCAGCCGACAGCCGACGGCTGTATGCGCTTTCCCGCAACTTCCCGGCGCGCCCGAGCGCACCCGAAACCTTGTGCGCACCCGGCGGCCCGATGCGGCAGCGCGTCAACACGCCGCTTCCCCGCACGCCTCGATCCGCCGGTCCGCCTGTGTTTGCTTCCGACTCGCGCCCGGTTCGGCGACGGTTTGTCACTTTGTGCGCGCTGCAGGCTGCAGTGCTGCAGAGGCTCTGGGCAGTGATGCAGTCCGGCTTCCGACGTCACCCGCCCGCTGCGTGGCGGTGCGTTACTCTCGTCTGCGGTGAGCTGTTATATGGTGCATTGTATTAGTTATATGGGGTGAGAGTCATGGCCATAACCCAGGATCAAGCAATAAAAAAGACAGAAGACGAAAGAGCATTTAGAGCAACTAAAAAATTAAATAAAATAATCACATCACGACAGATGCGGATAAAACGAGTCGTCCTGGTCCTTCAGCGATCCCAGCCCGCTGCCCAGACTCCGGTCAATCGGCAGCGCGTTGCGCTCCAGCGCCGAGTTGTACGTGATCATGATCCGCAGACCGTCGCGCACGACACGGTCCCAGAATCGCTCGAGAATGATCGCGCCCGGCGCGCCGTCGTCGTCGACGTGCACCGTGAACGCGGACTCGCCGTCCAGGATCGTCTTGTTGGTGTTGAGTTTCTTGACCATCCCGAAGAGGCTCTGTTGTTTGTTAGTCTCGCTGTATTACTATCGGCAATTGACAATTTACTGTGCACTATGCCACTAGTTCAACTGCAAAAAGACTTAGACGCACGGTGTAGGTAGACACCTCAGACAGCGGGATCATGTACTGGTACGACGAGCTGCCGTCCGCGATGCGGATGTAGATGGATCCGAACGACGGGCCGGACGAGGCTTTCAGCACAGGCGAAGTGTTTGCGTTCGAGCTGCCGTGCGAGCTGCCATTTGTGGACGACAAAAAGCCGGAGGACACGCCGCCAGAGGACGAGAGCCGGCGGGGGTAGGAGCTCATGGAGGGGGAGAGCATGTGTCTGGTATGCGTATGGAAGTGTTAGACGGCGGAGTCAGCTGAGCGGGCCAGGGCGGGTCTTTATATATTCGCGGTGCAATCACATGCCGGGCCGCAAACCCAGAAACTGTCTCAGCAGCGCTTGGCGGGCGCTTGCGGGCGCTGGCCGGCGTAAGGGATCGCACGAAACGCGAATCGCAGGCATTTGTGCGATCGATCAGGCGACCGCGCGACGTCATCGGGCCTGGCTGCGATAGCCGCCGCACTTTGGTTGCGCTGCTTTGATTCCACTGCTGCGAGTGCGTCTTTCGTTCGTCGCTCTACGGTGTTATTTTGCTGGATTTACAACTCGTGATCCGGTCCAACAAAACGCAGTAAGTTCGGTCCAGCAGCCGTGGATTGTGGTGTGGATCGAGACCACAAGCAGTGGGAAGCAGCTTTTATCACATCGCGTATAAACGCCCGTGCACGCAGATCTCATTGTTCCACCTTACGTTCTACGGCTTCCTGCGTCTAGACACTGCTATCTATGTCCAATGAGCAAAGGCTACATTTAGTGTTCTTGTATTTCCTGCTTCTTACTCCAGACTTGAGACTCATAAATCACTCTTCACAACGCAATGCACGAAGTCTTACAATAGACCAGGCAGCGTGCCAGCACACCGGTGGAATTGGCTAATCCGCCCTAACCCGCAACGGCCCACGCCAATCACGCTCCGCGCCGCGTCTCGTGTCAGATCAATCAACCTCGTCCTCGAGCCAGGCCAGGGACCGCAACGAGTAACGGCACTCCGGCCACACCACGAGGCCAACCGCGCTCTTGGCACATAAACACTGTAAACAGGCAGGCTCACCGTAGAGTCTGAGCAGCAGAGACTGAACAGGGCCGGATCAAACCACGTGCTCGTCGGCGGATCACGAACTGAACTGCCCGTTATACGTTGGTCACTCACATTTGATTCCGGTCGCGTCATACCGGATAGAAGCGGAGACGGCCGCGCCTGGATCCGGGCCCGGAGCGGAGCGGCGGAGGCCGGGCTCGGCGCAAAGCTTGTGTATTGGCAAGGGCCTTTAGGGGTCTAGTATTTAGAGGCAACGCGTGATCACATGACTACCAAAATATGAACGCGATCGAGAAGGGTTCCTAGCAGCTATGATGAGTTGTAATAAATTACTATATACAAAGAGCTAGGCAAGCCCAGCTTCACGCCGCTCCCGCGACTCCAGCCGCGCCCTCCGCAGCTCCCGCTTCCGCCCCACCTCCAGCAGCAACAACACTCCACCCGGACCTCTCATCAGCCCACTCCCTCCGCGCACCCAGCATAGCCACGCTATACCGGCTCTGGTCCACCAAATACCTCTCTGCAACATCACGCACGTCGTTCGCACCAACCGCCAACAGCCGCTCACGTCGCTCTTGCCGCATCTCGTCGCTAATCCCGAGCTGGAACCAAGTCATGCCTTCCGCTTCAACGCTCTGCGGCGCATCAATGCCCTGGAAAATACTAAGCTTGGCCTCTTCCAGATCTCGCGCATCCCACGCCTTCTGCACCGCCCAGCCTCCAGCACCAGCTACCGTCCGCACCGTGTTCTCGGGATTCGGATCCCGGTACGAATAGAACCCAAACACACCCCCAGGCGCGCTATACGAAGCTCCGCCGCCATACGCACCGCCTTTCTCACGAATCTCACCATGTAAATGCTTATGCGTCAACATATTCGCCAGCACTTGCAACGGAGCTCCGTCCGCATGCGTGTATGGTACTCCGCGCACACCCGCACCCGCATACGCCACCTGGAACGGCATCTCATACCACGTCTTGCGACCGGTCACGGCACCGCCAAACGCAGCCAACTGCTCTGCGCCAGCAGACGTTGTCGACCGCGTCGAACTCCCAGCCGGTAACCCGTCCACAAACCGACCGAGCGCAACCTCGTTCGCCTGAACCGCATCCGCGCCGCACGTCACTGCCGCTCGCATGCCACCGCTCGTGACTGCAAACTCGGCAATCTGACGAAGCTTGGCGGAGATCAGGGGAAGCGCGGCATCGTCGTACGCGTCCAACTGCGACATGAAGTTCACTTGCTCGATACCGGACAACGTCTCGGCGAGGTGTGCAGACGGGGTAAGCAGAGCCGACGCAGCGTTACGAGCGTACGCGTGTCCACTGCTCGCGATCGCATCGGCAGAACCGGAGGACATCCCACGAATCAAAATCCGCAGCTTCTCCGTGTTTTCGTAATTCGTCTCTTTCAACAGCACACCAATAAGTCGTAATAACTCGCCCACGTCCTTGTCTAAACTGTATCCGCTGACGCCTAAGCTCAAGTTCCATGCGTCCATATCAGTCGGATCCGAGCGTACTTGAATACCGGCTGAGATTCCGCCTGTCTTGAGCCGGATTTCGTCTTCAAGCGAGGCCATTGTCCGGTCCTTGGTGCCGAGATTCGTGAGTGATTCCGCAAACAGAGGCAGGTACGCGTGCAAATCCTGAGGCAGATCCTGCAACGAAATCGAAGTGCGCAGGTATGTCAGCCCGTTCGTGGGCGCAACGCGCCATTGCACGGGCACGTTCGCTGTAGTAGTACCTTGCGAGATCTCAACGGGGGTCAACTTGGTTGCAATATCCTTCACATTCAGAGTCGGCAAGCACGACAAATCTTCCGCTTCTTCCTGCTTCTCGAGCAGTTTCAGTCCCAGTTCGTACACCTCCTTTTTGTCCGTTTCAGTCAAATTAGCGACTTTAGTCTCCAATCTCACGTCTTCGTCCTTTGCAAGCTTGTCTCCGTAAGTTTCGGACGGAATCATAGTGAATTCAAACACTGGCTTGTCTTCCAACAAGAATCGTTCAATGTACGACTCCAGAAATCGCGGCTTCTTCAAATCTTCGCGGAACCGCTCGACAAGCGCGTTCCATTCAAGCATATCGAGCGGATCGACCTTGTTGAACCACCCCGACGTCATGCTGTATAACAAGTTCATTCCGAAATTGGCCACTTTATGCTTCCGAGATAGCTCAGACTGATGTAAGATAGCTTCTACGCGGTTCAAGTCCAGTCCGTCCTCAAAGGTCTTGCGCAGCACCTCACGGATCTTCTGCGCCACGACTGTGACGTTCTCAGCCGTCACGCCCTGTGCGCCAACGCTGAATATATTCACAGGCGAACTTGAGTCAAGTCCGGTATTTGGCGAGAATTCGGTTCCAAGGTCAGACTCAATAAGCGCCTGATACAGCGGCGACGAATGTCCATCAGTCAACAGGGACGTCACGACTCGCAAACATAGACTTTCATATACATCTGTCGTCGGGCCCATGAACCAGGTAAGACTCGTCTTATGTTGCCGAGCTGGATCACTGAGCGGATCAATCGGTCCTTCTTCGATCACCTTAACCGTCTCGGCGAGCTCCATGGGGTACTTCACTTCTTCGTCGGACGCCCGGCGTTCGAATGTCGACAGCACTGAATCGAGATGGGCGAGATGATCTTCGAGCGGGAAGTTTCCGTACGTAAACACTTTGGAGTTTGACGGGTGATAGTTCTTGGCGTGAAAGTCTCGGAGCTGTTCGTATGAGAGATCTGTGATTTTGGCAGGATCGCCACCGCTGTTGTTCAGACTGGGATATATGCTTTCCTGGAAGCGAATATAAAACAGGTACGACGTATCCGACTACTCTGCGTCAGCATAAAGAACATAAAGCTAGCTATATGATACTAACCATTTGACCCTTCATTTCATTGTAAACCACGCCCTTGAACAAAAGAGGCGTAGACGGATCCTTGGGATCAGCATGCTCAAGGCGCCACCCTTCTTGTGTAAAATCAAGCTGTCGTAGCAGCGGATGGAGTGTAGCATCAAGATACACGTCCCGCAGGTTTGCAAAATCAACCTGATTCGTAGTGGCAAACGGATAAAACGTGTAATCGCTAGCTAAAGGTTGAATGTCAGCAACCTCAACTCATCTCGTCCAAGCCATAACTACTCACCAGTCATGGCATTCATAAAGTTCGCCAACGAACGATTCAACATCTTAAAAAACGGATCTCGCACTTGATATTTCTGCGATCCGCACAGCGTCGTATGCTCCAAAATATGCGGCACGCCCGTCGCATCCGGCGGATTAGTCTTAAACGCGATCGAAAACACGTTATTACTATCATCCCGCGCGACATGCAAATGCTCAGCTCCGGTACGGTCATGCCGTAAATGAATCGCAAGCAAATCAAGTTCGGGAACCGTCTTGGTCTGCGTTACCGTGTACCCGTGAAGTTGGGTGCCCTTTGGATATGAAGTTTCGAGTGTCGCGAGAGTCGCAAACTGGCGCGGTAACCGGCGGCGGATCTGTGAGACCGCGCTAGAGCGAGCGCGTAAAATCGATGGCAGCGCCATTTTCGATCTCGTAAACCCCGACTATAAAGCGAAGATGCAATACGTTAACAGGGGGGTATATAGAACTGAAGAGCAAGCGATCTTAAGCCGTGCTCTCGAGGCGGGCACCGGAGACGCGAATGGAAAATCCGACATTGAAACCTTAAATTTTGTTAAATTAACACATGCTCCCCGCAACTTTTCAATTTGTTACCACCTGCGGTCCTGTTGCGCGCGTTCAGGCGAGCAATCTACAACTGGTTCACCTTTTTCTTTGCTTTACTTTTGCTCAAAGACTTTTCTTGGCATCTTGAGCTTTTGGTTTTGTGGCTCGACTGCTTCTGAGGTGCTGTCGAAGAGGTCGCTGGTTTTCAATTTTCACTATAAGTTCGACCACTTTGGTGTTGCAAAATGGTTTACTATTTCACGTCCGTTCGGGAGGACGTCGAGAGGCCTGTAAAGCTCTATATGGGCAAGCATAAGGAGGAGAGTAAGTTAAGCCCGAGTTTTGTATCGCGTCCACTTGCTAATCCTTCTCCAGATGAGGATCTGATCAAATATGGGTTCGATACCGACCTCTGGTAAGTCAGGACTTCCGAGTCACGTTTGACAGCTGCTCGTGTTAACTTATCTGCAGGTTTCACGTCGACAATTTATCTTCTGCTCATGTGTATCTTCGTATGGAGCCCGGAGAGTCGTGGGACTCGCTGCCGGTCGGGATGTTGGAGGACTGCGCTCAGCTCACGAAAGCCAATTCTATCGAGGGCAACAAGCGCGACAATATCACAGTCATTTACACGCCATGGTCAAATCTCAAAAAGACGAACGGCATGGCCGTCGGACAGGTTGGGTTCAAGAAAGACAAGCTGGTTAAGAAAGTCCATGTCCCGATTCGTGTGAACGCGATTGTGAACAGGCTCAATAAGACAAAAGTTGAGAAGTTTCCTGATTTGCAAGAAGAGAAATTCGAGTTTGAGAAGAACAGGACAAGGATTGAGAAAAAGGAGCAGGCAGAGAGATTACGCTTGGAGCGAGCGCAAGCTGAGGAAAGGAGGAAGGAGAAATACGAGAAAGAGCATGCCTATGAAGAGATGTTCTCAGAGGAGAACTTGAAAAAATCAAGCAACCAGAATAGAGACGAGAATTGGGAAGATGATTTTTGGTAGGCTGCTCTTCGGCATGCATTTTATAGAATGCCGGCTTTGGGTGTAAAGTAATGAGCGGCAGAGGGCGCAAAGATTAGAGCCGAATATGAGGCGCATAGAATAGGAGGCTAATAGAAGTTAGAAGATAGTAATGTATAATATACGACCGATTCAGTATTCTGTTTCTATTTATGTACAATTTAAATCCCGGTCGCTCAAGATTTCTTGACGATATCCGTCAGCTAGGCTTTGGCCGGAGGTTCCTCGGCAGGCACGCCTTCCACGGCATCCTCGTCCTTAACCAGCACCTTCGCATCCTCCAATAGCTCCCCGAGCTCTCCAGATTGATGCATGGCAATCAAGATATCGCAGCCACCAATGAATTCACCGTTAACGTAAAGCTGGGGGATAGTAGGCCAGTTACTGAACTCTTTGATTCCCGACCGCAGCTCATCATCCTCAAGCACATTGAACGCGGCAAACTTCTCCGGATCAACACCCTGCAGACCCAAAATCTGAATCGTAGCCCGCGAAAATCCGCATTGCGGAAATTCCGGAGTTCCCTTCATGAACAGAACGACGGGGCTCGACTTGACGGCCGAGTCGATGGCCGTCCGGGCCTGTTCGCTGAGCAGACGAGCTTGCTGAACTTGAAGCTGACCGATGAAAGACGGTAACGCCTGGTTGTGAGAAAATGTAGCACGAACGGTGGACGACGCAAGTAGCGACCGACTCTGTAAATATTACGTTAGTTTCGGTTCGTCGAAGCTACCAGAGACAATATATCAAAACGTACCCGGGTGGCGTTTAAGAACGAGCGCGCGAACGACATCTTTATGGAAGGGTGTAAATGAACCGTGGCAGTAAATTACCAAGTATTAGGTGAATATTTGCCGCTGCCGTGCGATCAGAACCGGGAGCTGTTGCTATGTCGATTTGGCGCGTCGGAAGAAATTTCGGATGGGAGCATCTCTCGAAGTCCCACGCCCAACCCAGCTTCGCCATTATTCAGCAACCCCAACTTGCGCGACAATTCGCCGTTGCATGCCGCCTTAATCCCTGCAAATTACAGCATTTTTGTGTTTTATTTATTCCAGATCTTTTACTGAACCTCCCCGAATTCATCTCTCGGCCAAATCTACAGCAATGCGACAGAGACCCGGACCGCGCATATGTCTCGCGGAGCCGGCGGGTTCGCTCCATAAACACGCAGAACTGCAGTTCGCGTCGCATCGCCAAAAGCCGCACGGAATCGCGATGGCGCGGACCGCTGCGAATTGCGGATCCCACACAAGGCTTTGTTGACTACATACGTTCCTGCAGCTCGCTGCTGCAATCGGCATATTTCGGCAGGATTTAATTGTTAGTGGTGGCTTACTTGGGGGATTGCGATTTTGAAACTTGTGCGGGGTGTCGTGTCTGAAGATTGAGATGTGCTTTGTGGTCTTCTGACGAGCACTTATTTCCTGTCTTGTGTGAGAGACTCAACATTGTACGTGTTAGCGGTCCGTATTAGGGCAATCAAGTACGTATACTGATAGATCTAGTTCCATATGAACACACAATCAGCCTCGGTTATGGATTCGCGTGCTCGTCTACCGACGGACCTAGATTCGGCGGTCTACACGCCGACTCATGCGAATACCTCATCGTTCGCCCTCAACCGTGGCCACTTGCACCGCCTCAATCCAGCACACGCATCGCCTCTACTGTACAGTCGCAGTCATACATCATCTCCTCTAGACAGTCCTTATATTCTTTCTCCTCGCGTTCCAAACCCATTGCGTACCAGCCGGCTGCGCAACCAGCTCGCATTTTCGACACCTTCAAGATCACTTGGATCGACACCTGCAGCAACACCTGATGGGCATGGGCAGTCTGACTCCAATAGCAAGTCAGTCCAGACTTGGATTCGAAGTATAAAATCGCGCGCGAAACGTGTCTTACACGAGAATGAGCAAAGCGATGAGCAGTTTAATGACTGGATCCAGCATGAAGACAGGCGACAGCGAAAAATGTTTGAGTTTTCTCAGTCGATTCTCGTCGAGCCGGAAGGTGACGATGAAGAGGAGGAAGAGGTTGTCAAGTCTGACGCGTTTGATACTTTGGGAAATGTACTATTGAAGGAGAAAAGTAGGCGCGAGGAGGAGGAGGTCGCAGAATGGCGGCGCTCAAAACGACAACGACGGTCTGCGGATCCTGTCAAGAAACCAGAACAGGCGATTCCAGATTCTGCGCCTACTTCATTGCTGCTGGGTCAACAGGCTCGCATCAAAAGGAGTCCAATTCGAATATACGAGGATCCTAATTCACGCTCAGGTTCAGAGTATAACGAGTACGGAGCAAGTATTCAATCTGAAGACGACTATGACGGTCAGACCAGCTATGCAGATGAAAACATTGATCCGTTTCCTCATGAACAGTCTCTTGATGACGACGAAGAACTTGACGACGCTAATTCCCAACAGGAGGAGGACGTTGACGACGAAGGCGAGGATCAGGATGAAGAACTGGCTGATGAAGACGACTATGATGAGGAGGAAGGTGGAGATCTTGAAGCTAGTGATGATGGCGAGGACGACGGTCAGGACCTGGACGAAACTGTTCAACAATCTCGTTCAAGTGGCGCTTCTGACGCGGCTATTATTACTCCGGACTTTAGCGCTATGGATACTGGTGACGCAGTCGGAGATTTATACTCTGCGGTTTTGGCTCTGGATCCAGCTCTTTTCAATATGGTTGATACAGATTTAGTCCCTGCAGTTTCAGATCCGCAAAAGATTCAGTTCCCAGTCACGGAGATGATGGCTGAACTGGGAGATCCTGACAGGGTGCATCACAACGGATCTGCGAATGACTCCGAGGAAGGCGAAGAGCTCTATGCTACAGATGAAAGCCATGGAGAATACCAGGATGACGACGAAGGCGAGCTCGACGATTACGCTGACGAAGATGAGGACTCTATTCGCCAAAACACTTTTCTGGATGACGAGGCCGAGGAAGCCAGTGATGAAGACAACGACGAAGAGGACGAATTCGAAGGGTTTGGTGAGAGGGCAGAGGAAGATGGAATTGTTCCTGCACTTCCGCGAGTTACTGGGAAGAGTCGACCCTCAGGCTTTTCGTATTCAATGCAGACATCTATCACGCCATCAACCTTACCTGATCTTGACTTCGAGAAAAATGGTGAACTGGAGGAGTATGAGGATGAGGTTTTGGAGGATGAAGAAGATGAAGTGGGCGAAGAAGGATATCTACATGGAAGTGAAGAAGATGATCGCGCACTGGCAGAAAACGATGAAGTATCAGAATACTCTGAAGAGGATTACGATGAGGAGCCAGAACAGCCTATAGGATCAAGTTCGAATGCAGTCATCGACCTTTCATCAAGCGACGATGAGGGCAACGCTCCCCAGCCGAAGGAAGCTTCTCGTTCGTCTTCTCCATCGTCTGAATCAGGTTCTTATGATTATAGCGATGATAATGAAGCGGGAACGGCACCGCAAGAATATTTTTCGTCGGATGGCGAGGAAATACCGACTAGAACTACATCCATCAATTCCAAATCAAGCACGGTCCCAGCCCGGATTCGAAAGCGACCATCCCTTCTGGACACATATCGGTCAGTTGATCGGAAAGTCCCAGACGAGGAGCTTGAAGACCCAGACGAGTTTTCAGCAGATGAGCAATCCGACGCGGAAGGGGATGACGATGAAATCATTGATGATGAATTTCGCAGCAATCAAGACGCCATCGCAGAGGAAATGTCCGATAACGATGAGGAAGCGCAGCAAGATTTTCAGGATGATAGTGACCCAGAAGACCTTCGAACAGAAGCACTGGAAGAATATCGAAAAGAAGCAGATGTTGAGCAGTCTGAAGCGATATCGAATAGTGGTAACTTTGAAATCTCTGAGCCGGTAGGAGAAGCTGAAGAAGAAGAAAGCGAGCCTTTTATTGAGGAGGAGTTCCAACCACCTCTAGTTCACGAGTCAGATTCTGATCCAGATGCAAAATTCCCCGAAGAGGACGATGACTACGGCGTTCAGAGCGAGGTGCTCAAGTTGGACGCTAATATTCTGGACATTCTGGCGGCTGCGGCTGCAGGCGCAGGTGCCGCGGAGAATCTGCCAGAGCAGCAGAATCAAATGGATGTCACAGACGCTGATCTGGATTTAGAATCGGAATGAGTTATCTGTATTATATAAATTACTTCTGCAGTTTGCGGAATGGGGAGCAATGTGTGTATTTTAGCCAGAACCTGTAATATAGTGTTTGTTTCCTAGTTAATCCACCTTACCTGGATAAGAAAATGCTCATAAAATAATTCTGAATTTTCTGCAGTTAAGTTAGTCAAGATCGACGTAACGGCGCTCGCTTCTCGAGTTCTCAAATGTCAAGCTCAGTGAAATAATCCAGTACGAACGCGAGCAAAACGGCTACAAGTCGTACCACATCAAATTCATATACTGCAACAACACCAATGTGATATCTGATTTGGCGCATGCAAACCGGTAGACGCTGCTTCAGCGCGTCTAGCTCCACAGTAACAAGGAGACGAAACTTGAGCTTAGTAGTCATGTATTCTCAAGCCATTGACAATGATCCGTGTGGAGTAACAGCGGAACAGTCCCAAAATTTTGAGAACGATCTCGTCCGCCACATAAAGTGACTTCAAGATTCCGTTTTTCTTTAAGCAAAGTAAGATGAAAGCGCACACCCTTCGTTGTTGTCGGTGATCACTCAAAATGAATGCTGCTCTGAGGGCTCCATGCGACTGTTCTGAAAGAGCTGACCCCGCTGAAACACGCAATCGTACGCAGCTCGTACAGCCAGCCAGTATCTCCAGAGATAGGCAAAATATATGTTCAGACCTTTTACCAAAGCATCATTGCTGACAAGTAGACAGAGAAGCGGGCACCAGAGCCAAAGACGGAGACGTACCTTAGGAAGTTCACAATTTCGTAGCGTCCACGGCTCACAAACGGCTATACGTCCACGTTTGCAATTCGCAATGCGGCAATGTCAAAAGATAAGTAAAAAGACCAAGCACGTTAGCACGACCCTTTTCTATTCAGTTATGAGCATTATTCTTGTATATCGATCTGTGTGACAAGTCGCACTCAATTAGAACTGCAGTTCAGCCAGTATAAGAATTAAGGTTTAAGCTCGCTCGCCGTTAAAGAATTGGGAATTGGGGTTTTCTCCACAAGCAACCACCTACCAACTATCGGAAACTACTTATAGACCAGGCTGCCAGTTTCTTTTCTCCTTAGAACAGGACCGAGAATTGGTCTTCTGATCTGATTAGGAGTACCGAGATGTCGGTAATTTTAGCCTCCGCTGGTTATGACCATACGATTCGATTTTGGGAGGCACTGTCCGGAATCTGCCAGCGAACAATCCAGCACCCGGACTCTCAGGTCAACCGGTTGGCCATTACACCCGACAAGAGATTTTTGGCAGTAGCAGGTAGGACAAATGTAAAGCTCTACGATATAAAGGGCTCAAATCCGAATCCGGTATGTAATGCTTTGCTTAGCTGCGTTGCGAGACTGCTAGTTTGACACGCCTCATCTCATTTAGGTCACGACGTTTGAAGGACACACGAACAACATTACCGCAATCGGATTTCAAAGTGATGGAAAATGGATGGTGACGTCGTCAGAAGATGGAACCGTGAAAGTGTGGGATATGCGTACACCCATGGTTCAGCGCGATTACAGGCACCGTGTGCCCGTCAACGATGTGGTAATTCATCCAAACCAGGGCGAGCTTATCAGTTGCGATGAAGGTGGAAATGTCAGAATTTGGGATCTGGGTGAAAATACGTGTACTCATCAACTTATTCCCCAGGACGATACACCGGTGCGATCAGTATCCGTGGCTACCGATGGCTCCATGCTTGTGGCCGGAAACAATAAGGGCAATTGCTATGTCTGGAAGATGGTCAACAGTCACGATACTACAGCGCTTATTCCGGTGACTAAGTTCCGAGCACATTCCAAGTACATTACTCGGGTTTTACTATCTCCAGATGTTAAACATCTTGCTACATGCTCGGCGGATCATACAGCACGGATATGGTCTACGGAAGGATTTGGCTTGGAAATGACGCTCGCAAGTCACCAGCGATGGGTGTGGGATTGTGCATTCAGTGCAGACTCTGCATACTTGGTGACTGCTTGCTCAGATCACTACGCGCGCTTGTGGGAGCTCGGTAGTGGCCAAATCATTCGACAGTACAATGGTCACCATAAGGGGGCTGTATGTGTAGCTTTGAATGACGTTTGAGAATGTATTTGGAAAGGGATGCATGGAGTACTATGGCGTTTGTGTTAAGTATAATAGCGATTGGATGTATCAAAATGCAAGCATTCGTTGTATTTTGTTGAATTAGTGAGCGCATTAATTATAGCTTTCCAAAGGAGTGTATGACATATATATGCAAGAATATGCAACTCGGCTAGCCAAACTAAAATTGTACAAAACTTTTTGTGTGATAAAACAAAATATGCATGCGCCAATCAAAAGGACCCCGATCTTTTCACAATTACTCTAGCTGCGCTTGGCTTAGCTGTCGGCGCCATTTTCTGTGACCGGCTCCTTTATTAACTTTCCCGACTCGTCGATGTTCAGGTTTTGTACGGCCTCGATCAAGACATCCGAGTCCTCTGCGTCAAATATAGCATCTATATCTTCTAGAGATGACAGATTCTTCCTTTATAAGAGTTAGTAATTTAGTCCACAGTTTCAGACGCGAACAACATACTTCATAGCGTAAGCATCTTCTCCATCAGCATAGTACGATTTCTCGATATCCATCACGCTAAGCCAGAGTTAGCAGCCATCAGAAATCATAGAGCCTGGATATTCTTACTCAAACTTCAGAGTGTCCTTATACAGATGTAATGCGGCACGATTTGATTTCCGGACATGAAGACTGACGTATTGAGCATCGTAGCATTCAGCCATGCCCCGGACTGTCCATTTCGCACATCAGCAAACTCCTCAATTCCAACAAACCTCAAATAAATTCAACATACGTGAAAGCTCCATAAGTTTTCCAGCAATTCCCATCCGCCGATATGTTCTCATCACTGATAAACTGGTCACATGCCCGTGCTGAACACCATCTGTTGGATCTTCCTCCATTTTGGCCAAAGCGTATCCAACGATCTTAGTCCCCGAGGCATCGGTTGCCACATATGAGGCTTGAGGCCAGGTCAAGGCATGATAAAGATAGTACCGCAGTACGTAGTTCTCGGGTAAGTTCGTGATGTTCGCATTTTGCATGCCCGGAATATCAGCAACTGTGGCTTGCCGGATGTTCATTGTGAATTATCGAGCCTTGTAGGTAAAATATACGCTGAGAGAACAGAAAATGACGTTACAGACCAATTTTCAACGGCAAAATCTATTTAGGACCACTTAAAATATCAAATGAATGAGTTGCACGTCCTGGAATTCAGTCGATGTCAAATTAAAAAGTTGGAAGAACTTGTCAGCTGAACTTGTGGGTGACGCCAGTGAGTTCAATACATTAAAGTTTTATGCAATTATGTGACGTCACGCCTCAGGAGATATAATCCTGCGGGGACAAGGCACGATACTCACAAGGCCGAGTCTAGTTTACGAAAGAGTCCATCACAAGGCAAATACTTTAGCGTACTTGCGCTTCGCGCAGTATAAAACGCCCCGTGGGTCTCTTTCTCTTGAAATATCTTCTTCAACCTACAAATTTCTGCAAACCTCTGCCTGAACACCCGAACACACCACCTGAATACCTCCACTTGAACACACTTTCGCACGCAATGTCAGACTTAAGACGAAAGGCCGCATCCCGCCTAGCTGCCTCGGCACGAAGCGCCCGTGGATCTAGAAACTCTTCTAAAAAGGGATCTCGGATCTCAGACTCGGAAGACGATTACGATGATGATCTCACTTCGGTCTCTGACAGTGAGTGGAGGTATGCCCTGACATGCTCACACCCCGGATGAGGCCAAGCTTACTAACTATCAAACAGTCTCGGCTCTGCAGACACTCTCGACTCTTACGGCACCGATAGCGAAGGAGCCGGAAGAATCTCGAGCGCTCGGAAAAAAGATAACGACATTGGAATTGAATGGAGCGATAAGCTGGAGGAATACATTGATATCCTGTCTGGAGACCGCAAATCCTCGAACAGTGCAAGCAGAGAAGATGCACTTGCTCGCATTTGCAAAATTCTCAGCATGAAGTACGCTTGGAAAATTGCAGAAAGTCGACATATGGACTTAGAGGACGGCATTCGCAAGTCTTTGAAAAGCGGAAGATCTCCCAAGGAGACTACTCTCGCTTGCAAAGGTACGAGTACCGGGAGTAAAATTTCAGATGACATTTACTAACGAATTTTATAGCTGTATCACTGCTTGTAATTACAGACCCAGACAATAGCCTCTGGTATACAGCCGTGTTACCGTTTCTCAAGACTATGGTTTACAACGAGGAAGATTTAAATGTCAAGGCTGCATGCATCCATGCTATTGGCACGATAGTATTTTTCTCGAATGATTCCGGTGACAGCGAAGTCCGCGGGACTCTAGAGATGTTGATGGACATTATTGTCAGTGATGGAAGTTCTATTCAGGCTGCCGACTCTGACGAGGTTGTGTCTATCACGGTCAGCGTTTACGGCTTTTTGATTACAAAATTGGACGACGCGTTTACGGAGTCACAAAGGTTTTTTTCGGTCATATTTGGTTTTTTCAGACCGTTACTAACCGATTATTTATAGCGCGGTTCCAGTTTTGGTTGACCTGATCGAATCTTCTCAATTATCAGTACGCATGGCAGCGGGCACTGTGATTGCCTTGCTATACGAGCGATTTTCTCAGGATATGGGCAATTATCATACCGTTGATTCCGACGACGAAGACGACGACGAGATCGTTGAGCCGGAAGAGTTGATAGACAGTCATGAGATGGAAGAAGAGGATGATGACGAGCAGGTTGGCGAGCAGTCCCAGGGATCTGCGCCTGCACGACCCAAGCCACATCGCTCTCTCTCCAGCAAGCCTTCGCTGTACTATGACGAAGACCATCTGATTTATCTTTTGACACAGTTGGCCAAGACCTCATCCAAAAGGGTTGCTAAGTCCTCAAGACGTGAACTGAAATCGGTCTTCCGGGATGTACTTGACACTGTCAAGCAGGCAATCGACCACGAGTCCGAAATTGACACAATGGGCTATGAAGTCGTGGCGACGAGAACGGACTTGAACA
The DNA here is from genome assembly GCA_030568405.1 of Myxozyma monticola. NCBI lineage: Eukaryota > Fungi > Ascomycota > Lipomycetes > Lipomycetales > Lipomycetaceae > Myxozyma > Myxozyma monticola. The sequence goes on along the minus strand of JAJLTV010000066.1, from coordinate 48,049 downwards.
TCAGCCGAACGCTGAAGTTTGAATCAATTACTCTATCCATCGAATCTTGGGCGGCGTATGTTCGTCTCACTCATGTCAAGAAATTTCTGTCGCATGGATTACCTGTTCATTACACACACAATCGCGTGATCCGTCTAGCGCTTGACCCTCAAGGCTCAGCAACATATGAGAGAGTTCGAAACTCGAAGACAGCATCGGCATATCGTTTTGTTCCATCTGGAAACGAGTTCGGTGATGAAGGTTTGATCGACGAAGATAACGACGCCGGAAACCTGGACCAGTCAGCCAGTTACGTTCATCGTAAATCGAAGATGAACAGGGATCTAGAGATCCGGAAAGCACGCACTCAGAGTGAGAGAGAGACAATTCACCAAGAGCTTAGCCTGCTCGAAGATATACCGCTGTAGGTTTATTTTGGAGTATATTTGGAAATATTTGTCATACAGAGAGAGCTTTGGGGAGTAGTTTAATTTTGATATAACGCCGTTTTGTCTTTTTGGCCCATTTTGTTACAAAAGCTACAGCTGGATACTGCATCATTGGAAGTCACTTGTTTTTTGAGTTGAGAGTTTGTATAGGGCCGGATAATTGGCAGACTAAAGCTAAGTTAATACAAATCTATAGTAAACATGAAATCAGACGTACACGAACGCCAGAGGCATAAAATATATGTACACATTAGATAACTCAAGCTAAGAATTTATTTACAGAGTCAACTCATGAGGACTCCTTTTGCCATCCAAAATCCCTTCCTAGCCGCTCATATTTCACTCGATCCCTGTCCGAGACACTAGGATTTACATTTTTGAACGCCGCATCAAAATCCTCTGGAAGAACCACAACTTTTGGCGCAGATGATTCGGCAGCATCGTTTATATTGCCATGATCGTCTTTCATCTTGAACACGGCTTTTCGAAGCGCGCATACTGCAGCTTCGCGAACTAACGCAGCAATGTCGGCACCACTGAAATTGCGGCATCGCTGGTCAGCAGCAAGAGTCGCAAAGTTAACTTGCTCGTCGATTGGTGTCTTTCTTGCCACAGTCTGGAAAATCGCTTCTCTTTCATCTGGCGACGGTAGCTCCACAAACAGCGGTTTGTCCAAACGACCCGGACGGAGCATAGCAGGGTCGATGATATCCGGACGGTTGGTAGCGGCAATAACAAAAATACCCTTTCTGTCGTTCACGCCATCTAGTTCCGTGAGTAGCGTATTTACCATCCGCGAGGTTGACTCACGCGAATCATCACGGCGTGGAACAAGAGCGTCGAGTTCGTCGAAAAAGATAACACAAGGTACTGATGCCCGGGCACGAAGAAATACTTGTCTCAGCGCTCGCTCAGATTCACCAACCCACTTATTCAATAACTCCGGACCACGAACAGATATGAAATTAGCGCGACTTTCGTTTGCGACGGCCTTGGCAAGAAGAGTCTTTCCGCAGCCGGGAGGACCCCAAAGAAGTACACCAGATGGTGCAGTAATACCAACCTGTGCGTATAGTTCAGGTCGTCTAATCGGCTGTACGATCGCCATTTGAAGTTCGACTCGGATTCTCTGCAACGCGCCAATATCATCCCATGTAACATCTGGGATGGTTGCAAAGCCTTCACGCTTGCTTGATGGCTGCACGCTTGGCATTGCAGTGAGGAAATCATCGATAGTAATAGACAGTGGCTCGAGTTGCTCCGGAGTCAGTCGATCTGGAAAGTCTTTGAGGAACTGCTGGATAATGCTGTTTTGCTCGCAATCAAGTTTGTGCTGCATACGTTGTGGGACGGGTATATCGTCATCGTCCTCAATTGTGATCACAGGAGTATCATTCTTATCGTCTCGCTTCACGTCCAAGTCCATTGAATCTTCATCGGCTTCTGCTCCTGTAGCTATTATTTCTGACTCGTTGTTTGAATCCGACACCCCGCTCTGCGCTTCCTCAATCTTCATATTTTCTGAACTACTTTCAAGAGTAGGTGCAGGTTCAATCTGCTTAACAACGCTGAATATTCTTTTGATTGCAGCAATTCCCGCTGCAGTTGTGAGTGCGTTCAAATCTGCTCCGACGTATCCAGAAGTTTGCTTTGCCAGAGATTTGTAGTCAAAATCCCCTGACAGGCGAAGCTTCTTACACAAAACGCGCAGAATGCTCTCTCTTGAAATCTCATCTGGAACGCTCATCTGAATTTCGCGGTCAAATCGCCCAGCTCGGCGTAAAGCTGGGTCGAGGGAGTCTGGAAGATTTGTAGCCCCAATCACCATGACGACCTTTCCATCGGTCTTTTCGAGCGATAAATCTGGTAGATATCAGAAACTAAACATAGATATAACTGAGATGATACTAACCATCCATGCATGTCAGAAGCTGTGCCACTATACGCCGTTCCATCTCCCGCTGCGCACTTTCGCGCTTAGGCGTGATGGCATCGATCTCGTCCAAAAATATGAGGCATGGCGCAAGTGATCGTGCCTCTTCGAAAATCTCGCGAACTTTCTTCTCGGATTCACCAGACATTCCCGACACTATAGATGGTGCCGACAGTGAGATAAAGGGCACGTTGAGTTCTCCCGCAATTGCGTTTGCCAGCATCGTCTTTCCGCATCCTGGAGGACCATGTAACAGTACTCCCCTAAAAACTGAGTCAGTAAGCCGCTCTCAAACTCCTTGTAAGCATCTGACCTACCTGGGAGGATGAATTCCAGTATGGCTGTAAATTTCTGGGTGCATAATTGGCATTCCCACCAGTTCCAGTATTTCTGCGATAATATGCTCCATTCCACCGATGTCTGATAGTTTGATGTAAGTAGGCGGTGCTCTGTCTTCCTTCGAGGCTGCAGATCCGGATTTGGACTTCTTGGAAGAGCCTCCCTCATTTGCCTGGGATCTGTCTCGTTTCTTTGTTCGACTAGGCGCGTCTTCCGATGATTTAGCTTGGGGTTCCTGACGCGAATTGACTGCATTCGAAACGTCTACCGGAGCTGGAGTAGTGGATGGTATTGACTGTACGTGAGTAATCACCGTATCATCAGGAACTTCGACAGGCACAGAGGACTCTCTATTGTTGCCATCTGTAGCCCATAATCCAACTATGCCTTTGTTGAGCGCGTTGATATCCTAGTATTCAACCGTTAGTCACTTAAACTACTGATTCCATTGAGAACAAACTTACCTTAACTTCCATCATTTTTGACTCGTCTATATCATCAAAATCTCCGTCAATATCTATTCTCTCTGATTCCGCATCATCTCCATCGTCTTCCGCGGCAAGCTGCTGTAGAACGGCCTCTACACTCTTCTCGACAGCACTTTTTTTCAATCTCCTGAGTCCCGCATCATTATCCTGCACGAACTGGACAATAACCGACGGAATAGCTCGACGAATAGGTATGGAATGACCACTGCCATCACCAGTCTGCAGATATCCAGCTGTAAGAGCTTTGACACGCCGGTCGATAGCCGCCTGAGTTAGCAAGGGCCCACTGCTAACTTGTGACTGAGGCAGATTCAAATTTCGCACTCGCCGAACCATTTTGAGCGAGATGCGCTAGTATGCTACCGCAATGGAGGCGTATAGATCAGTTGTTTTTCAAGATCCAGATCCGCATCAATATTTTTTTTGAAGTCCCAATCCGATGAGGTGTGCCGCACGACCAATCGCGAAACTTTATTCAACTCGGAGCGCCTCGACCAAAGCTCGTCACGAGCGTAATTCAACATTTTGTATCTGTCCCAGGCACCTTCAGAGATTGATTCGACACATCAGTTTGACAGTATTACAACATTCACTGGCGGTTAGTCTGGTAGCGGACTTTTGCTTTCATTTTTGTAATTATTTGACGGCTCGAGTAGCGCTCGAGTGGTGATCGTCGGCAAGAGCACTTGAGAGACTGCCCATCTCTCTCGCCATGGGGAACTCCTATTCAAGTCGGCCATCGCGGCGAATCACTAAACAAGATCGTGCAGTTCTGGATATGAAGCTACAGCGGGATAGGTTGCAGCAGTACCAACGGCGGATACAAGTTGTTCTTGACCGCGAGCGAGATATAGCTCGGCAATGCTTGGAGAAGGGAGACAAGGAACGTGCTCTTCTTGCACTGAGGAAACGGAAATATCAGGCACAATTGCTGTCAAAAACCGATAGCCAGCTTGAGACGCTTGAGAAATTGGTATGTTCATGCATTAATCGCTGCCACTGGGCTTTCTAACAGGTCAAAGACCTTAAGCATCGAATTCGCGTTAGTCGAGAAGGATATTCTGTTTGGATTACAACGGGGAAATCAAGTGTTGAAAGAGATCAACCGTGAGATGTCGATGGAGAGAGTTGAAAAGCTGCTCGATGAATCATCAGAGGGCATATCTTATCAGAATGTGAGTCCTGCTGAATTGAATCTAAGCGAACATGTTATTGACAGTTGCAACAGGAAATTAGCGAAATGCTCGCCGGTGCTATCACCAACTCCGAGGAATACGAAGTTGAAGAGGAGCTGGAAGCCATGCAGCGCGATGAGGTTACTATGTCCGATTTAATACGGCAGCCGTTTCACATGCTAACCAAGTTTATAGATTGCCAAGACCATTCCAAATGTTCCTCAGCAAGAGCTGCCACAGTCAGAAGTCGAGGAGGAAGAGGAGGAAGAAGAGGAAGACGAGGAGCGTATATCACAGCGCTCAAAGAACAGGGCACAGCCTATGCTCGCTGCGTAGGATATTGCATATTCGTTCTGTTATGCTACTATTTGAGTTCTTGTAAATAGACATGCATGTGCGGGCATTTCCAGTTGGAATTTTGGGAGCCGGATTACGAGCTTGGAGTTTGTCGTATTTAGTTCGTTGGATCATTGTTAAAGTACAGTTATAATTAATTGATCGATTGTTATTAGAGAGCGAAATTGCGCCTAGTTTCGCGATATATATCATCATCTTTATGTCACATGTACATATTCAACACCAAAACATGTAACAATGCAACAGACCGCCCCAACTCCACAAAAGCAACTTATTCAAGGATACTCTTACGCTTCATCCAACCAGTCCAAGAAGTCTGGCGTAAAGTAGGTGATGATCAGAGTGGCGCCCGCACGCAGACAACCATAAGCCGCCTCATAAGCAATAGTTTTCAAGTCAACTACGCCCTTCTCCGCGGCAGCATGCAGCATGGCGTACTCTCCCGACACTTGATAGGTGGCAATAGGCACATTCTGGGCCAGCTCTTTTGCGTCAGAGACAATGTCGAGATAGAAGGTGGACGGCTTGACCATGATTGCATCAGCACCCTCAGCAAGATCTCGAATGATGGCGCGACGAGCCAGTCCACGACCACCCGCAGGAAGCTGGTAACACTTGCGATCGCCGAAACTTGGTGCAGAACCAGCGGCATCACGGAAGGGACCGTATAGGTTTCCGCTGAACTTGGCAGAGTAAGACATAAGCATACACTTATGAGCAAGTCCGGCTGCAAGAAGACCCTGCTTAATAGCGAGAATGCGGCCATCAACCATGTCCGAGGGGGCAACGCAATGCGCGCCGGCCTTAGCGTAGTTCACGGAAATCGCAGCCAGCCTGCGCACACTCTCTTCGCGGATAATAGAGCCGTCTTCTCTGAGGACACCGCAGTGTCCGTGGCTGGTATATTCGCACATGCAGACATCGCAGATAATGAAAAGATCGGGGCAGGCGATGCGAAGAGCCTTGATAGCCAGGATGACAGGGCCGTTAGGATCGTCCGCGGAAGTGGCAACTGGGTCCTTCGCGTCCTCGGCCAATGGAACACCAAAGATGATAACAGCCTTCAGGCCCTTCTTCACAAGACCCTCGACGTAAGGGACTACCTTGTTGACACCCCATCTTCACGCGTGTCAGTAAATGCTTCTTGAAGAACAGGGCAACTTGGCCATACCTCTTCTGTCCAGGGAGCGATGGGATCAATGTCTCCTCGTCCTCATTATCGGTGATAAACAGCGGGTAAATAAGCGACGACTAAACCAGTTAGATAAACTCCATTGGCCAGCAGCATTGAGCTCGCGGTAACACACCTTGGTGAGCTGTCGCTCGTTCTGCCACTGTCTCAGCAGAGGGTGGTGGTATCCGCCCGAAAGAATCGACGAGATCTCAGTCGGAGCTGCGTCGGTGTACGTAGCCACGTGCTTCTTCGTTCCGTTGGAGAAAAGACCAGCCATTGCTCGTTTCGAAATATGATAATTGATGAAGACTCGAGAAAGAAGTCAATGGTACGATGCTGCTGAAAGAGAAGCAGTGGCCGGGAGCTTTATACTCCCGAATTTGTATGACTTATCGAGAGCCTCAAATTCAAATTTAGAGTTTAGATATTAGCCGAGAGCGGCCGAAGTAGTTTTGGCAGTGAGCTCCAGGACTTGTTAGTTTGTAGACTAGAATTTTAATTATACTACTCCTCTCCCTTGAATCCTAAGGCATTGTCCTCATCTCACTTTCAGGAATTTTACGGCTTTGGCCCATGTGTAGCGGGTACCTGAATACTCGAGAATCGCTTGCTGGATCGTGGTGAGATCGACAGCTGTAGTTTCGGGGCTCAGAACACGGATGAACAACAATTGCGTCACTCAGCTTTGTTGTTTAATTGCACAACCACTTGTATCATACCGCAATTTCCTCCTCCTCAGACTGCATATTCGATAGGCGCATTATTTGTTTTTGATTCATCAGCATGTCCGACCACAATCACGATCACAGCCACGGCGGCCACGCCCACGGCGGACAGGGACAAGGGCACGACCATTCTCACTCACACAGCCCGCCTCCGGATACTACATTTGATTCGCAGTCGCTCTTTAAACACATCCAGCATGATCAGATATGGACAATGAACGAGAGTGAGCCCAATGCGGGGCGCAGCATAGTGAAGCCTTGGAACGACCGGTATGACACAACGAAGGTATGACAAGATCACTGAACCATGGCCATAGTCTTGAACAATGTTCTGATCGAAGCAGATTCTGGAGAGTGATGCAGATGAGCAGCTAATTATGCACATTCCGTACGTGAACCTTTTCGACATACCACCGGCGTGGACGATTCTGACGTTAGTTTAGTTTTACGGGTTTGGTAAGAATCTATTCGATTCTGATTCGCGCCTCTCCTGATGATTCTGCCCCTCGGTCAATCAAAATATTCAAAAATCGTGACGACGTTGATTTTTCAATTGCAGAGGATCTGAAATCAGACGAGACTGTGCAGCATGCCGGAAGTGCGTCTGATATAGTCGAATATCCGCTGAAACGCGCCATCTTTTCGAACGTGCGAAGCATTACTTTATTTGTACAGGACAACTATGGCAACGAGACCACGAGTATTTCGTATATAGGCTTGCGTGGAGAATGGAAGGAGGTGAGTTATTACTTATTTTGATCAATCACTTTTTGGCCCACAGAACGTTTCTCCGCTAAATCTTTCATTATTGTTTATAGCTTTCGAGGGAACCAGTTATTACAATTTATGAGGCTGCTGCGAACCCAAAAGATCACAAAATCGAAATGCCAGGTGACCTATTTGTCTCTGATTCATTTGGTAGGTAGACACATACGTGCCGTTCTGGGCGAGACAGAGGAACTCGCTATATTGTCCTGTTTGTACCGTATTATTGCTGCATCCAGTATCACATTATTGCTGTAGCCAGTACACAAATGAAATGGTATTCTGTTATTATATCTAGTGCGGATCTTTAGCTAAAATGCCAACTGAGGACAAGAGATTGACTGATTGAGTACCGATATATTTTAAATGTTGATGAAGTTCCCGAAATGGCACTACAAACCCCCTTTAAAACTCAGTAGATAGGTCTAAGAGATTCGCTCAAGCGCTACGTTCATATACCTCCAGACTCCAACAACGAAGTCAGAATGGTTTTGCTCATTAATGATTTTGTGGTCCGTATATCTTGTCAGTTATGGACTCTTGGGCTTCACGGGATTGAGCTGGTCCAGAGCGTAACTATCTATATACAAACTAGTCCTGCATCTCCGCGTCATCATCTTCCTGTGTACCTGCGTCGGCAGAATCCAACAATGAAGCGCGAATGGCCCGCAAGAAACCCTCAATACCTTCACCTCTGTACGGAATCCCTAGTTCATTCGCCACTAAATGGCCGACGTCCGAGCCTTCCGAAGATCGAAACGTAGTACTAAGACTGTTTAAGCCCTGTAGAAACTGCGGCGATTGCACGACCCGGAGCAGTTCGGGCTTGGTCTTTGGAATCTCGGCAGGGAGGAATTGATAGAGTGCTGTCAATCTCGGGTCGGATGCGTCGAGAGAGTTGACGTAGCTGGCCATTTGCTGGGGAGTGACGGCGTCGGTGAGGTCGTGGATCGATGAGTCGACTGAATGATCGGCCGGAGGAACGACAATCGAACTGAGTAGCGACGAAAGACTGGGGGCTCTTGAAATGAAAAGAAAAATATATTAACAAACGATACACGCCAGATGACAAACAAAAACCGCAGCAATTATAAGACTGGTTTAAAAACAAATGCAAATACAGCGTGACTGGCCCATGGAAGTCGACCACAGTTGAGAGTCGCGCTTACAATCAACCCATATCAATCGTAATATACACACACACTTAATGCAAACATACGCGACAAATTGCTGCAAAATCAAATAACAAAATGAACTGCGGTAACTCACTGTGTCGAGCCATTGTTTTGTGCTGGCGAGTCTGCCATCTCCACGTCACCGGCTGCAGCAACAGGAGCTGATTCGGAAGTCTCCTCGGAAAGATCAACCTCCTCCGCATCAAGATCCTCCAAAAGCGTATTAATCCGTGTAGAGATCTTAAGATCAGTCTCCGTTATCTCGTTGAGAACGTCGCTTGCTGGTGAATCCTGCATCCAGAAGAACGACCGCTGACTTGAGCTGTTGAACTTCAAGACAAACACCCGGCCGGAGGTGCACTGCGCGACCGGCAACCATTCAGCCTCTCCCGGGAAAATCATCAATTCGTCGCGTTCGACAGTCGGATCATTCTTCGACGATCCTCGCGGCTCCCAAGTAAACGAAAGAAGCGGCGCATCTTCGTCAGTCGATCGTGAGAGCGTGATCTTGCCCTTTTGAGGTAGCGGCTTGAGATGCTTTGATGGCGGCGTGAAATCGACCTTTCCGGCTTTGAATGTAAGAAGGACAACCGTGTCCGACATCGTGAATTTGTGGTCTGAGGAAATTGAAGGAATTATAGTCCAATTCCAAGTATGTAGGCTCTTGGATTCAAGTGATCGAAAGAAGCATCTGGTCGCCGAGTAGTCATGTAATTGACGAGGGATTTGTGTACATCTGCTGACACTTCAAGGGGCCCGTGTTATGGGCTCTGCGAGCATGTTCCACCAAGCCGCGCTCCGTAATAACGCTTGTTCAGTTTCGATCCACGATATAATAACATCAGCCAATTCTATTACGGGTGTGATACCATTAGAGAATAAAACATGGCCACCTTAGAAGATCTCGAGGCGCTTGAACAGCATGTGAACGACACGGAGATGGTGGACGCTTCGGGAGAGGCGAAGACCGAGGATGACGCGATCGACGAGGAGATTCTCAATTCATCAACTGCGGACGTGATTTCTCGTCGTCGTCTGATTGAGAATGACATTAAAGTGCTGCGGTCAGAGTTCCAGCGATTAACGCATGAGAAAACGACGATGACGGAGCGGATCAAGGATAACCAGGACAAGATCGAAAACAACCGACAGCTGCCGTATCTTGTCGGCAACGTTGTTGAGATCTTGGATATGGATCCGCTAGCTGAGGATCTCGAGGAAGGCGCCAATGTTGATTTGGACGCGACGCGGGTTGGAAAGTCGGCGGTTATCAAGACTTCTACTCGGCAGACAATCTTCTTGCCGCTTATTGGTCTGGTGGACTCTGACAAGCTCAAGCCTGGCGATATGATTGGAGTTAACAAGGATTCATACCTTGTGCTCGACACTCTGCCGGCCGAGTACGATAGTCGAGTGAAGGCTATGGAGGTTGATGAGAAGCCGACAGAGACTTACGCGGATATTGGTGGTCTGGATAAGCAGATCGAGGAGTTGGTTGAAGCAGTGGTGCTACCAATGAAGCAAGCAGACAAGTTCAAGAAGCTCGGAATAAAGCCACCAAAGGGTATGTCTTTTAATTTTTGGACCGAAGTTTGAGATCAGGCTTGTCTAACAGATTAAATAGGTGCGCTGATGTACGGACCCCCGGGAACAGGAAAGACTCTACTTGCACGTGCTTGCGCAGCCCAGACTAATGCCACGTTCTTGAAGCTGGCAGGTCCTCAGCTGGTTCAGATGTTCATCGGTGACGGAGCGAAGCTTGTGCGTGATGCCTTCGCTTTGGCGAAGGAGAAAGCGCCTGCTATCATTTTCATTGACGAGCTGGATGCCGTTGGAACCAAGCGATTCGACTCTGACAAGTCTGGTGATCGTGAAGTACAGCGAACTATGTTGGAGTTGCTTAACCAGCTTGATGGTTTCAGCAGCGACGACAGAGTTAAGGTTCTTGCTGCTACTAACCGTGTTGATGTGTTGGATCCCGCACTGCTGCGTAGCGGTAGATTGGACCGTAAGATCGAGTTCCCGCTACCCAACGAAGAAGCACGAGCCGGAATTCTGCAGATTCACGCGCGCAAGATGACTGTCGACGACAGCGTGAACTGGCAAGAACTTGCACGGGGTACTGACGAGTTCAACGGCGCGCAGTTGAAGGCCGTCGCGGTTGAAGCTGGTATGATTGCGCTGCGAAACGGACAATCAAAGATCCGGCATGAGGATTTTGTTGAGGCTATTACTGAGGTCCAGGCTCGTAAGTCGAAGACTGTGTCGTTCTATGCTTAAAATGGTTCTTACTGGCGTGTACTGTACAATCGAATACTCATATTTACATATATATATACAAACGAATATTTCTCAACCCACCCATTTCAGGAGACTTTTCTGAGCACTTTCGTAGTCAAGCCCTTTACCAATGATTACCACCTTCCCTTCCGTCGTCGCCACGGCGTTGGGGACCTGTATAGTGTCGTACGTATCGCGCACGCCCTGGACAACAAAAACAGCACCTGTATCGAGCACTACTTTAGCCTTTAACCTGTGAACTTCAACCGGTTGTTTGTCTACAAAGCCTTCCCATAGTAGGTTCTGTAGCCAGCGGTCGAATTTCTCGTAGGAGGCTTGTGATAGGATTGGGAGTGAGAGTGTAATTGTTGATACACGCTGGAACATGTTAGAATGGAGTCCGTATCAAGAAGAAAAGTATACCGGAATAACGTACATGATCGTGGAATGCGCTTGGGTTTGAGACCTTTATGTTCTCCCATCGGTTTAAATCATTGTCCACAGTCGCGAGGTCCAGGATCAAATCCGGACTATCAAGACGAGAGTACGATGTCGGAACAATCGACGCAAGAGAATTTATACTCTTGATCCTACTCTCGATCTCCTTCCGAGCTTTCTCATCCACAAGGTCCACTTTGTTCAGCACGACCACGTCTGCGTACGAAAGCTGGATGTATGCTGTCGAAGTTGGCTCGAGATTTTTATGTGCCTCGTCGGCAGCATCATCAGAGTGACCAGATTCGTCTCCGTGTGACTCATGGACGTATTGGTCGTCTAGATTCGCCGTAATGTTGACTGCGTCGATGACTGTGATTATGCCGTCCAGGTATATTGATGATGCCAGGGCTTTGTCTAACCAAAACATGTTCGCGATAGGTCCTTGAGACAATTAGCACAAGGTTTATACACAAAATAATCAGATATATGCTCTACCTGGATCAGCAAGACCGGTCGTTTCCAGTAAGATATAATCGAACTTTCCTTTCTTCTCCATTAACGATTCCAAAGCGGCGACGCCTGTATCTCTATATCGCACGTCTCGTCAGCGTCATGTTGAACCAGCATAAAAGTACAATAAAACACTCACTTTACAGAACAGCAAAGACACCCGTTCCCAACTTCTAGCCACTCTGTGTAACTCTTTTCTCCCTCGTTCACTGTCAACGATTTTTCTATATCGATCGCTGTGTAACGTTAGCAGGCGCACATGTACATACGCAAATAGTACCGTACAGTCTCCAAATTCTAATTACTGTTAGCATATGTCCAGAAATAGTCCACTGAAGAATTTACCATTCATAATGACGGCGATCTTTTTGTCGGTCTGCTTCATGATATTATTCAGAAGCGTGCTATTCCACATCAGCAATCCACCACGCATCCTACCACTCTGCATATACTAACGATTTGCCAGCACCCAGATATCCGGTAATAATAGTCAACGGCACTTTCTTCTCATCATCGTCATCCTATAATGTATTAGTATATACTCCCGTAGTAACCTGTACATATGCGGATCATGCATACCTCTTCATTGCTTTCGACTGGTTTCTCCTCGGTTTGAGCTCCAGACAGAGTAGTTGACGGTATCGGCGCGACCTCTACCGAGGCTTGTACTTCAACCAAGTCTGGCGGTAGATCATCGTCGTCTTCTAAAAACATTTTTGCGTATTTCACAGCGTGAATTAGTGAGGCCGTAATATTTAACAATGATCAGAGATCTTTTATGATCGTTCATGGCTGTCATAGATCGACCATCTCGACGACGCGCCGCACCAAATTTGACGCCGCACGGATTCGATATCCTCATGCCCCCGAGATTTACAGATCCCATATACTCGATTCAGCTTTGAATATACCGTACAGCAGCACGATATTTGCGCTTCTTTACTGCTACTGTATATCTGTATTATAATATAGCGTGACGAACAATGTCTTCGGGCTTCGTTCGGCAAGGGGACCCCGCGCCAGCGACCTCAGCCAACAACACCGCACTCGGCAGCGGTTCAAATCCACGCGCCGGTCTCAGCACGCGACAAGCACCGCCAGATAACCGATCGCTGTACGAAGTTCTAGAAGCAAATAAAGGTACTGTTGTTCTTTTAAATTTCTTCTACTACTGTGGAGGGCCGCGAATAAGAAGACAAAGAGCTAACGTGCCAGAGTAGAGCGGAAACAGGCGGAGTTTGAACAGTCTGTCGCGCAGCGGAATCAGATTCATCGGTTGGACGATGACGAGATTGAGTTTTTACAGTCGGTGAAGGAGAAAGAGCAGAAGCGGGAGGAAGCGGTGAAGAAGGAAGTTGAAGACGGGCTACGGGCGTTTCGAGAATTACGGCGAGCAAAGGAAGAGGAAGGCAGGAAGCGGAAGAGTAGGGAGGAGCAAACAAGACTGAAAGTGCCGCTAGCGAAAGAGACGGACGAAGAGATCTCAGGAGTTTATGATGAACAAGAAGATGATGAATTGACTACGACGACGGCGACGAAGAAGCCGCTGGCTGGGTTAGCTGCTGCAGGGATCGATCTGAGTGCGTTCCAGTCGCGGTTCGTGTCGGCGAAGCCTCAAGAGACCGAAGCACGGGCGACTACGGCGGATGATTCGCACAGCGATACGACCACAGAGCATAAAGACGCGACGACAGAGACTACGGATAGCAAGAAGCGAAAGATCGCAAGCAGCGCACCAAAGAAGCCCCTTTCGGCCGTGGACAAGCTGCTTGCGCGCAAGAAGACAAAGACGGCCAAAGGGCTGGGCGGCGTTATAGTCAAGAAAAAGACATGAATCGTACTATCGTATGATCTTAATGAGTAGTTCATTCAGTATAGTGAAAGCTATAGAAAACAACAAGATGTAGCCATCGAGCGAACCAAAACAGCGAACCCGGCGGCCCGGAGGACGCCGGCGCAGCAGATTGGATTATAAAAAGCGAGGGCGAAGTTGCTCTTCGTCTAGCCATTTGTGCGTAATATTTCGAACGGAGCAATTTGGCATCGAATTCGCTTGGTATTCCAGACGGTAAAATATGTTTTATGTAAGTTAAGGAGAAAAAAAGCGCGAAGAGGAGGAGAGCTGCGGGGCTTTTAAAGGACGCGGCTAGGGTTAACAGAGCCGGGTAAGTTTGCAGGGCTAAGTTTGAAAATTTTCTTAGACTCATACTGTGATCCAGGCGTGATCCGGATGTGAGCGGGCGGGCGTGTTTGGTGTAACAGCAGGCCGAGCGAGTATAATTGCGTGGCAGTCTGCGTTTTTCAATTCACAACTCGCGATGCTTCCGCTCCCCCCCGTGCTTCCTCAATATTCCCCCCCGTTTCTCGGTCGTGTCTGCTCGTCGGACGCAATTGCGATAGTTGCTGTTAGCTAGTGACTGGTAATTGCACAGTTTGCATTATGGCAAGTGTAGTGATTGGCGCCCAGTGGGGCGACGAGGGAAAGGGCAAGTTGGTCGACATTCTGTGCGACAAAATCGATGTCTGCGCGCGCTGCCAGGTGAGTTTGGCATTTATATGCTGCTGAAAGTGACCTTATATGTCGCCGGGAGTGAAGTGGAGTGTGCAGGGACTGACAAACAAAAAAGGGCGGAAACAACGCGGGCCACACGATTGTGGTGGACGGCAAGAAGTACGACTTCCACATGCTTCCCTCTGGGCTCGTGAACCCGAACTGCGTGAACCTGGTCGGTTCGGGCGTGGTCGTGCATGTCCCGTCGTTCTTCACCGAGCTCGAGAAGATCGAGGCCCAGGGCCTGTCGGGCGACGGCCGATTGTTCGTGTCGTCGCGAAGCCACCTCGTGTTTGACGTGCACCAGATCGCAGACAACATGACCGAGGCCGAGCTGTCGAAGGGCGCGCTAGGCACGACGGGCCGCGGAATTGGACCGGCGTACTCGACCAAGGCGACTCGGTCGGGCGTTCGTGTACACCACCTTGTGTCTCAGGAAGAAGGTGCGTGGGAGGAATTCGAAGAGCGCTTCCGGTCGCTCGTGGCTGCGTTCCGGAAACGTTACGGCGCGTTCGAGTATGACGAAGATGCTGAAATCGCGCGCTACAAGGTCCTCGCGGACCGGTTGCGGCCGTACGTGACTGACGCGGTGAGCTTCATGCACGACGCGCTGGACGCGAAGAAGCGCGTGCTGATTGAGGGCGCGAACGCGCTGATGCTGGATCTCGACTTTGGCACGTACCCGTACGTGACTTCGAGCAACACGTCGATTGGTGGTGTTTGCACCGGACTCGGAATCCCACCGACGACAATCAAGGAGGTTATTGGCGTTGTAAAGGCGTACACGACCCGTGTCGGTGCTGGACCCTTCCCGACCGAGCAGCTCAACGCTGAGGGCGATCAGCTGCAGACGGTCGGCGCCGAGTTCGGTGTGACGACGGGCCGCAAGCGGCGGTGCGGATGGCTGGATCTCGTGGTGGTCAAGTACTCTGCGCGCATCAACGGCTTCACGAGCATCAACATCACGAAGCTGGACGTGCTCGACGGGTTCAAGGAGATCAAGGTTGCGGTGGCGTACAACTACCAGGGCAAGCGGTACACGTCTGCGGTTCCGGAGGACCTGCGCGTGCTCGAGAAGGTGGAGGTCGAGTACGTGACGCTGGAGGGCTGGAACACGAGCATTGCCGAGTGCAAGACGTACGACGAGCTACCGGCGGCGACCAAGGCGTATCTCAAGTTCATCGAGGACTTTGTCGGGGCCAAGATCGCGTACATTGGAGTCGGGCCGGCGCGCGCGGCAATGATTGAGGTGTAATTTTGCTAGAAGAATTGATTTATTATGCTAGACTGATGGTGTCAGACGAGGTGAGCTGAGGTGAGGGTTTGCGGGTGCTGAGTAAGAGGGTTCTCGCAGTCACGTGAGGGACGTAGTGACGCTATGGACCGAACAAATGGCGCAGCTTGTAGTTAGCCGGCAGCCCGTGTCGGTAGCAGTAGACAGTAATCACTCGAATCAGCTCGTGGGCCGTATTTACAACGCGCTGGACGGTGGTGTTGTGTATCGCACTGTTTACTCCCTCGACGCGTCGACGCGTCGCAATTACAAATCGACGCGCCGGAACCGAAACCGGAACTGGAATCCACGGCGAGTTCAGGGTTCGAGTTCAGCCGTGCGTTCAGCCGCGGCGATCCGGTGGACCAAAGACGGGCAGCGACAGACGGCTCAGCACCGCCAGAGCGACTGCGACTGTAGCAGCGTGCGCTTTCCATGCAACACAGACAGGCGCAGGCCGTCCGGACGCGCCGGCCATGTTTACGGCTGGCCACATGCGGGCACAGGTAAACACAGGCTTATCGTTGCCGCGCGCCGGGTCGGCCGGTTATCGCGATAGCCGCGCGCCGGGTCAGCGCGCTTTTGTGGGTCGGGTCCAAAGCTAAAGCTTAAACCGAGGGCCCGTCTCCGGCGGCCGATAGCAAATGCGTTTCTCGACGAGGAAACGGGCTCAGGCGCTGTTGGAGGCGGGATAATTTGATAATTTGGAGACTTCTGCTCGTGTGTTGCTGTTCTGCTGTTTTCTGCTTCGTCTGCTTCTCTACTTCGTCGTCTACTTCATTCTCATCTTCCTACTCTCTTCTCCTCCCTCCCGCAGCGCTCGACGCTCCCGCGTCCCACAATGAACGCCATGAAGGGCAACATGACCTACCAGCGCTTCCTCGGCAGTGAGTTGCCCCCCGTTCCTCCGTGAATCCACGCGACTGACCTCCAAACAGACATCCGCCTCAACAAGCGCATGTATCTCGTGCTCGTCGCCGTCGTCTCCACCGTCCTCCTCTTCTCCCTCCTCCATGGCCTCGGTCCCAACCCCGCGCAATCCCTCATCGCCATGACCTATCCCGACCCGCCTTCCCACCGTCGTCCTCACGGCCCGCCCCACGGCCCGCCCGGCGGCCCGCTCGGCGGCCCCGAACACGACCACGACAGCGTCGCACTCGCTGTTCCTGGTTCCGAGCCTATCGAGGACATTGAGGACGTGTTCCTGATGGTCAAGACCGGCGCGACCGTGCTCTGGAAACGCCTGCCCGTCCACTTCTTGACCACATTCACAAAGGTGCCAAATTTCCAGGTCTACTCCGACATGGCCGAGGTCATTTCCGGCCACCACGTCGTCGACACATTCCAGAATACGTCCGACGCGATGAAGGCTACCGACGACTTTGAGCTCTACCGCGTGCAGCAGGAGATGCTCGAAAACCACGCGAACGTGCTTCCCCAGGACCACTACGGTCTCTCGCAAAACAAAAAGGGGTGGAGTCTCGACAAGTACAAGAACCTGCCGATGCTGCAGCACGCGTGGGCCATGAACCCGAACGCCAAGTGGTACGTCTTCATGGACGCAGACTCGTACATTCTCTGGGGTCCTATGATGGCCTGGCTTCGCTCGCTCAACTACCGTCACGCGCTGTACATGGGCTCGGCCGTCGGCTCGCCGCCAATCCAGTTTGCTCACGGTGGCTCCGGTGTCGTCATCTCGCGCGGCGCCATGCTGCGCTCGTTCGGCACCAACCCGAACCTCTTCCTCGAGTACGAGCAAAAGACAGTTCGGCGCTGCTGCGGCGACTACATGGTCGCCGAGCTTCTGTACGAACACGGCGTCAAGATCGCGACTTCCGCCGTAGACTATCCCTACTCCAAGTACAAGTTCCAGGGCGAACCCCAATGGCTCGCCTTCGCCAATGCGGATAACTGGTGCTTGCCCATCATGGCCTTCCATCACATCTCCATGCAGGACATTCAGAAGGTGAGCGAATGGGAGCAAGAGTGGGCCAAGACCCACCACAGCAACGACCTCATCCGCTACGTCGACGTCTACCACAAGTTCATGCATCCCTGGATCGAGGAGGTCAAGGACGAGTGGGACAACCGGTCAAACGACCGCGAGTACTCGCTGACCAAGGAGAAAGCTCTACGCGATGACGCGTACGAGTCGCTTGAAAAATGCAGAGCCGCCTGTGACGCATGGGATCTCTGTGTCGGCTGGCGCTTCAACCCCGGCTTCTGCGGTCTCTCCAAGAGCGTCCGTCTCGGCCGTCGCATCGTGCGATGGGAAGAAGACCGTGAAATCGAATCAAAGCGCTGGATCTCGGGATGGCAGATCGACCGTATTCGCCGCATGCGCATGAACTCGGGTTGTGATCCTATCGTGCACGAAGAGCTCACAGACGAGATTGCGGGTTCGGATATTGTCCCGAGTCTGGAGATTGCGCCGAAGATGAAGGGCCTCTTTGGTTAAAAGAAAAACAATTTTTATGATCAAATGATTGCTTTTTTGCGTGTTTTGTAAGATATTTTTTTGTCAGCTTTCGGGTAATTTGGTGTTCAATGATTGTAGTTTTTTGCATCCCTTTTTGTTAATTGGTTGTGCTGTTTAGACGCTAGACTTGTACAGATTACACTTAATTTTTGTTCTTGAAACTGCTTTTAGAAGATGTACTATGGAGAATTGACCATCTGTCGCGAATTCGCAAGGGTATAGATAGATTGTAAACAAATCTTCATCTGGAAGTAAATCTGTGATTATATTATGACTAAACGCGACAACCCGAATCCAAATGGGAACCAAATAATAATAGGAACCAAACTACGCGTCCTCCTCATCCTTCGACGCGATCTGCATCCGGGACGCGGCCCTAACGACCTCCTGAAACACAAACGTCGCGTTTCCCTTCGACCCAAACGAGCTTCTTCGCGATTTTGACAATTCCTCCGTCGGAACCGCAAGCGTGCTGGTGCTCGACGACGCAGCAGCCGACTCTGACTGGAACGGGAACACGTCCTCGTCATCGTCCGCAAATCCAAGCGCCTTGATCTTGTTCGCCAATCGTACCTTCTCAATCGCCTCCAATAGCTTCGAACGCGCGTTGAATCCCTTACGGATAGCCGGAAGCAAATCGTTACTAGTCGCAGTTGTACCGGAGATCCAAACGTGCTTCAACAGCGCGCTCGAAGTTAACCGTTTCTTCGGATCAAGTTGCAGCATCGCCAGAATAAACTCCTTCGCCTCCCTTGACACGTCCTTCCAGTATTTTTCGTGGAAAACAACTCCATTCTCACGCACTTCGAGGATAAATTCTTGCACAGTCTCGCTTCGGAATGGGATATATCCGCAGAGTAAAGTGTACGTGATGATACCCAAACTCCAGATATCACACGGTTTCCCGTGTCCCGTACGCAACAGAATCTCGGGCGCAGCATAGCCGAACGAACCAGCCATAGTGTTTAGCACCTCGTTTTCAGAGGTCAATGTCTTTGCAATGCCGAAATCCGCCAGCACGAGCGGAGAATCGGGCGCGGGGGTCAAGTACAGCAAGTTTTCCGGTTTCAGATCTGTCAATTAGCCGCCGCCTGTATATTCACTCCCCATATACGTAAAGCAAACACTTACCGCGATGCACAATGTTCAGTCCGTGTAGATAGTCCAGAGCCTCGAGGACCTCCTTGACCGTCTGTACTGCATCCTTCTCGGTATACTACAATCCCAGCCGCTTCAGTCAGCCGCGTGCTATAAACACCGATAACCCGGTCAGAGACAACTTTGGACACATACCCTTCCTCTTTCCACAATCCGGTCAAACAATTCACCTCCAGTAGCAAGTTGCGTGACGATGTAGTATTTGTCCTGGCGAGTAGGTCAGTCAACTGGCACTTATCACAGAAACGCAGCGAGTACGCGGAGTACGCACTTTAGACTCGAACCAATCCCGGAAGCCGACAATGTGGGGGTGATTCAGCCGACGGAGGAGGTCCAGTTCTTCTTGAACCATAGACTCGTGGCCTTGGATCTTTTTTTTCAGAATCACCTTGATCGCAACTGCCTCGCCGCCATCGATCGTAGTCGCGGCCTTGACGATGCCGTACGTTCCCGCTCCCTATGTCAACGTTAGTAACCCCAGCCCGGCAAATCGTAGCCAGAAACGTACCAGAACCCGACCAAACTTGTACCTCCCCTTTCTATCGTACGACGCAGGTTGGTTCGACAGTTTCCCATAGATCGAGTACAACGAAGACGACACGGCGGACGCGGCGGAACCGCCAGGCGAGGACACGGACGGAATGGACGTGGACGACATGAGACTGCTGCTCTGCCGCGAGTAGGCAATCTGCTCTTCGTCTGAGGGGGCGCAGTAGACAATTGTTGCGGTGAGGTCCTCTGGGGTGTGAGGACGGCAGGAAAGACGTGTGGTGGGTGGACTTGAGTGTCTGAATCGGAGCTTTTTTGTGGACGCGATGGCCGAGAGCAGGAGCAAGAGCGGCTGAGAATACGCGCGTTACGCGGCGCTGCGCCTCGCGCCGCACGGTCTATTTTAATTCGAGATGCCCGAATGCTTGTCTACTTCCCGGGTGTAATTGACGAAATTAACTAGTAATATAATACTAATAGCGAGTACGCCCAATACTCAGTAGTCACTACTAGTCGCCCTACATCAGCCATGTCATGAGCCATCAGATGTGCCAGGGTAATAGCAGCTACAGACGTGGTACAGAAACGAGAGCACCAAAGCGCCGGTGCACCTCGCATTCCATCCTTAACCTCGCATTCCATAAAGCAGCTCGGATCGCTTCCAAATATGCCACTTTGCGAGACCGACAAGTCCAACATATCCAGAGCATCTTGCTCTTACGGAGTCTTACGTCGCAAGAACGCTCTAACCACTCAATGACGTCAACCAGGAAATAGCAGACAATGATCGCTTTAGAACAATAAGCGAAATCAATCATACCGACAACCGACCGACTCACTCCCTCACTGAGATCGACGGCCGCTTTTCCACAAACTTGCTCAGATCCTCAGGCACTGCAACGCCGAGCACGAATCTCCGTCCGTCGTCCGTCACGACTGCGAAATCATGTCCATTTTCGAAAAACGCTTCGAGCTCTTCCAACGGCGTGTCCGGCGTGATCTTCTGGAACGGCAATGCTTTTGAAAATCGATGCATAAATCGTCGTACGGTTTCAGTTCGGAAATCAATCTTCTCGGATGACTGCTCGCTGCTGGATGAAGTAGGCGGCGCTCGGCCGGTGGATGACGCCTTTTGTAGTTGCTCGGCAGAGAGGTATCCCAGCAGCGACCGGGACTTGGACGAGATCACGGGGAGGTAAGAGTATGATCGCTCAAAAGAAAGCTCTAGCGCATGCTCGACCGGCGTGTCTGGTGTGATTGCGAATGCTGGCGGCAGATCGAGATCTTCAACGGTGGACTGAATCGATGTGTTAGTTGGGTAGCCCGAATGATGGTTGGATTTGATCTAACTTACGCCTCGAAAGTCGTGCATGTCTGATATTCGTATTCTAGTAGTATGACCTGTAACCAGATACTTTAACTCAAATCGACGCTGCTCGAGATATTAACTGTCTATGTAGAATTATACCGATGATAGGCAGGATCGTATCCAGGTTCAGTTCAGATCAGATCAGATCAACGTGAGGAGTACAAACCCCGCGAGTTTACCGCGTAGTCTATCCCGGTTAAGCTTTTTCTCTGAGATCATCTTGTCGAAATAAACCAGCAATTCTCTGACTCCAAGCGGCGCTTTTGTTTATTGTTTACGCCTGTCCCCGTTGCTATACACTACAACTCGTATTTGCGAGTGCTCTGGTCCTAGCAGATAATTTTCTGGTCTTTGTTGTTTTCTAGTTCCGCGCAAGGCAGCGCCGGAGATTGTGTAAGAAGTGCATTGCACCAAATTTGCTCGTCTGGAAATTTAACTGACAAAGCTAGATCCTCGACTTCAGTTCAGTTCCCCGTCGCGTTCTCGGCTCGCAAATCACCGACAAAACAGACAAACACACATATCAGCATGCCGATAAAGCAGGTTCATTCAATTCCCGCGCATGCGGACCGGATATGGAACCTGGCTCCGCACCCGACCCTACCCCTCCTCGCCTCCGCAACCTCCGACAAATCCGCACAAATCTACTCGCTCAACACGTACTTCCCCGTCGCGAGCCTAGACGGAAACCATAAGCGCAGTATACGGTCGGTATCATGGAAGCCCAAGACCGGGAACTCATCCGAAGTCGTACTGGCGACTGCGAGTTTCGACGGTACCGTCGGCGTCTGGATCCGTGACGGGGATCGCTATGCGCAGGAAGTCGGTAGTTCGGGGAGTGTGGATGATGGGGCGGATGTGGGACTTGAGGAATGGGAGTTTGTTGCCGCGTTGGAGGGACATGAGAATGAGGTCAAGTGCGTGGACTGGTCGAGTGACGGGACGTATCTTGCGTCGTGTTCGCGGGATAAGAGCGTTTGGATATGGGAAGGTTCGTTTTGCTTGCTGGGATACGTCGTCCACGGACTGTTAAACTGACGCTTATTTAGCGGACGAAGACAACGAGGAGTTTGAGTGTATAGCTGTGCTGCAAGATCACACGCAAGACGTCAAACACGTGGTGTGGCATCCGTCTGAAGATGTGAGTCTTATTGCCAAGCTTCATATGTCTGCCACTTTACTAACTACTCTGTCTGTACAGTTACTAGCTTCCGCTTCATACGACGATACAATTCGGCTTTGGCGTGAAGATGACGACGACTGGGTTTGCTCGGGTGAGATCCTAGGCCACAAATCAACAGTCTGGTGCCTTGATTTCGACAAACGCTCTGCACAAGACGCAGCACGGCTAGTATCATGTTCCGCCGACGAAACCGTGCGCGTATGGAGTCGGATCTCAATCACCGGCGTGACCGACCCTCGGGATATTCCGTCGACTTTCAGATCTGATCCGGTGTCTGAGAATTGGCAGCAGGAAGCAGTTTTACCGCAGAAGCATACTGGACCGATATACTCTGTGAGCTGGAGCGCACGGAGCGGAAGGATAGCTTCAGTGGGTGCCGATGGTCTGCTGGTTGTGTACCAGGAGGTTAAGACCGGGGAGTGGGAAGTTATCGCTGTCGAGGAGGACGCGCATTCCGTTTTTGAGATCAACACTGTTGTGTGGTGCCGAAAGTGGAAGTCCACAAATACTAACGAAGACCATCATACGGAAAAAACAGATTCTACAGAACTAGAAGAAATTATTCTGACTGGCGGAGACGATGGTAACATCAACGTGTGGGAAGTCACCTCGAAATGATTTGTTTTTTTCGTATTTATCATGACTCGATAAGAGGTTTTTCGATTTTGTTTAATATGCGTTTGCATTTTTGCCTGCATTTTCTGGACAGGGTTTCAAATTCGTTTAATGTTTACCTACAGCAAATCATGAAATTAAATTTCGGATGTACAATGGCGACCTAATAATATATGTGTACTGTAAAATAGATCTATTGTAGCAAATTATACTCAAGTCGGTCAAAATTCGTACTTTCTATTGCTTGGACTTCTTTCGGGGCGGCTCATCCTCTTCGTCTTCGTCGTCGTCGTCCTCTTCTAATTAGAGTCAGTTGATGTTCAAAAAACTTTGCTGGGCATAGTAACCTACCTTCCAGGTCGATTTCCTCCTCGTCGTCGTCTTCCTCTTCATTCAGCGCATCAGCTATTACTCGGTTAATACACGCGGGCCAAAAGCATCCTTACACACGATTGGTACTTACTGTAGAGCTTCAGCGCATTAGGATACAGTTCATCAGCAATCAATATGGCGACCTCATAAGCTTCCGGAAACACGTCCTTCTTTCCCTCTTTATTCTCCCACGCAAAAAAGGTGAAGAAGCTAATAGGCGTACCCTTGACCGATGCCGTGAGATCCTTACCGGGCTTCCAGCTGATCGGTACACTTGTCGACTTATGGTAGATCCGCGCAGTCTCAGTGATATCTTCGCTGTCTTCTTCTCCGGGGCCGGCCGCGGATTTGGGGTAGTATGTGAAGGTTTTTGAAAGCTTGAGAGAGTCGAGGAAATCATTTTCTTTGAACTCCATAGTGATCGTGAATGTGCGCGGATCGGCCTCATCGCGTTCGACGTCAATTGAAGTAAGACTTTCAATCAGCTGTAACATCACACTCGTTAGTACACAATATCCCAACCGGCGCAAAACCCATTCACAGAAATAGAACAAAAACACAAAAAATAACGCGTACCTCTGCATCCTGCGGTGTGAAGTACTGTTCTATCTCATCGCTCATCTGCTCGATCGCTACCGGCCAAAACTTGTCTAACTTGCTAATCGCAATTTTTCGCTTCTCGTATAACGGCTTGAGCATCTTTGTCGAGATTTTCTCTAAACCAAAGGTTCAGCCACGTTCATAAAATACAAAAGACCTGACCGAATCGCCAGCACAGCAAGGGATCAACTCACGTATTTCCAATTCCTTCTCCTCGAACTCGCTCTCGATCTTTGCGAGATCCGCATATACTCTACCAATCAAACCGTCAGTAAAACTTCTCTCAAGCTATCAGTTCCGGGTCACAGGAAATAGCGGACTGTAGGGACCTAGATCAGAAATCCCACCGACGCGTTTCCGCGGATTTCCAACCCCCCTGTCTCGCGCCCCCGCATCCTCAAAAGATCACCAATAACAATACAGCGCTGACTTACTGTTCTCCTTCTTCAGCCATTTTTTAATACAGTCTTTTCTCAAAAATAAATGCTCGTTGGACGGTGGTGTATACAAAAAGTATCTGGGAATTTGTGCAGAGATCGGAATTGGAGGGTATGGAAATGTGCCAGAAAAAATATACGTGACGCGCCCCTCGGGGGCCATCTCAGAAATTACCCTTACCCACGCGTTTTGACGCGTCTGGTTATAGCGGTTTGGTGCTGGCCGAATGCGGTAACTAGGATTGCCGAATGAGGCGAGATAGCTGATTGCTCGTATTTTAAGGCGGGTTTGAGTGTATAAGAAGTCCGAGCATCCATCGACCATCAGGTTGTTCAGGTTTTCATCTTCTCGAGTCCTAATATAATTGTGTCATTGATTTGGTCGCCACGCAGGCTTACGTGCCATCTTCTTAATTCCTAACTGGGAAAGTGGTTGGTCAAACGACTAACTATAAGAAATTTAGCAATAGCTAATCGCTAGACACATAGTGACCTCTGGACGGTTGTCAAAAGGCACGTAAGTGATATCAGGCCATGAACGTTTGTCGGGGCATGTATATCAAAAGAACATCATCAAAATCGTACTTCACAGCACGCTGGGACTCGTCACACTTTGACCAATTGCCCATCCTATATTGTAATTGGTATAGTTCTCATCAAACCAGTCTATGCTGCGGTTTTCCAATTGTCCCATCCAGTGAAAGGGAGGCTTCCGACTGAAAAGACGCGTCAAGTTGCACAAGTTGCACAATATTTTTATTATAAACCCTACAGGGCCCATGCATGCCCTAACCCTCATATCTTAGAATAATAATGCAAATTCGAATTGCTTTCTTGCTCCCTATCCATTACCCGAATTCAATTCTGGCAAGATTTTAAAAGTATCCGAATATCCGTTATCCGTGTTATCCGTTGGAGTCCCGAGTCTTGGAGACCAGGAGAATAGAGAATAGAGACTCTGTCAGAACTTACTCAGACATAGTTACTTCAAGCCTATATCAGTAACGGTCATACCATTAAAAAATGTCTGAGAGCTCTTTCAAATCGGTCTCAGATGTGTCAATTTCCGCCATCGCCCCCGCGGTAGCAGATCAGTGTCAGTCATCGAACGAATCGTTGATCAAGAAGTCTTTTCGTAATAATTACTACATGATTGAGTACGCGGAATACGTGGAGAATTACTGCATTGGAGGATATCATCCTTTGGAAGTCGGAGATGAGTTACATGACGGTCGATACCAGGTGGTTGACAAGCTCGGATACGGATCATATTCAACAGTGTGGCTAGCGCGCGATTCACAAAGCGCGAGTTATGTGGCCGTGAAGGTCCTTGTTGCAGGTGTCAGTGCCAAGTCAACTGAAGCTAGTATGATGCGCGCTATTTACAGCGCGGATTCTGGACTGGGTATGGACATCGTGCTTCCTGTCGTGGACGAGTTTTGGATTACAGGTCCCAACGGGACGCACCGGTGTATTGTGACGCCGGCCGCACGTATGAGTCTGTCATGGGTCAGGGATCCGGAGGATTACTATCTTCTGCCGCCTAAGGAGGCGCAATCAGTTATTGCTCAGCTTATTCGAGGGATAGCCATCTTGCACAGCGAAAACATTGTACACGGCGGTAAGTGAAGCTGATTTTACTATATTGCGTAGCTAATCTCATTTTCTAAAGACCTTCATTTTGGTAATCTTCTATGCTATGCACCGGGATCGCTCGATCGGTATTCGATATCCGAACTGTACGAGAAATTTGGAGAGCTAAGGTCAGAGCCGGTTAGCCGAATTGATGGCAAGCCACTGTCAAAGGAAGTCCCTGCACGTGTTTTTCATCCCGGTCTCTATGGCTTAGGTATCGGTCTTGATGAACCTGGGGAGGTAAAGATCGTCTTTGGTGATTTGGGGGAATCCTTCAACCCGCATAAAACGTCCAGGTTTGCTACAGGAATCCCTGGTAACTATGCGCCGCCTGAAGCTCATTTTTCAGACAAGCCTCTCTCATTTGCCTCCGACATCTGGGCGCTTGCCTGCCTTATTTGGAATTTGTACAGCGGAAGAGATTTATTCCCCTCGTATATTGGGGGTCCCAACTATATCACCTCGGAGCAAGTCGGACTTCTTGGCCGCCTGCCTGCCGAATGGTGGGCAAAGTGGGACAAAAGATTAGAATGGTTCAACGAAGACGGCACATTGAATTCTAGCTCGGAATCTGAAGAGCACTTTTTGGCATGGGAAGCGTCCTTTGAACGCGAGATACAACAGCACCGAGTGGCTGAGGGCTACGATATCATGACGGAGAGTGAGAAGAACGCATTTGAGGCAATGATACTGTCAATGTTGGTCTACCGTCCAGAAGAAAGAGCGAGCGCACAGCAAATTTTGAATTCAGATTGGATGAAGGGCTGGGGAGAGCCAGTGCTGAGGGAGTGGGGACTACAAGTGGACGAAAGGCTCAGAGGAACTAGTTCTTGAGTGTGAAGCCAGCGGGTGAATTCTACTTCATCAGGGGGAAAGGATGGAGCTACCGGTGGAAAAGTAGGTATTTTCGCCTCACATTCGTGCTTTCCGCAGAAAAACAGGCGATTCGAGTTTTGGCTATATCTAGGGTGAGCGCTGCTACGCTGCAAGAGTTTATTATTTGCATACTCCGCCTACATAGGCTAGCAGCCTAGCTGAAAAATATTGAAATCATTTCTAACTTCAAAGTCCAACGTAATCGGGGTAAGGGTAAATCTGGATATTCTCTTCTAAAGTCTCGAAACTACCGACACTACATTTTTACTGGATCCGAAGGTATATCTTAATCGCCGAAGGACGATCCAGGTCGAACCAGGTGTTCGTAAAAATCTAGACTTGGAGCATAATTACTTGATACTTCAAAGCCTTAGCCTATAGGCTATATCAATAACGTTTATACCATTAAAAATGTCGGAGAGCTCTGTCAACCCGGTCTCAGATGTGCTGATTTCCGCCATCGCCCCCGCGGTAGCAGATCAGTCTCAGTCATCGAACGAATCGTCGACCAAGAAGCCTTTTCGTAATAAGTATCACTTAATTGAGTACGCGGAATACTCGGGGTATTACCGCATTGGAGGATATCATCCTTTGGAAGTCGGAGATGAGTTGCATGACGGCCGATACCAAGTGGTTGACAAGCTTGGGTATGGATCATATTCAACAGTGTGGCTAGCGCGCGATCTGAAAAGCGCGAGTTATGTGGCCATGAAGGTCCTTGTTGCAGGTGTCAGTGCCAAGTCAACAGAGGCTAGTATGATGCGCGCTATTTACAGCGCGGATTCTGGACTGGGTAGGGATATCGTGCTTCCTGTTGTGGACGAGTTTTGGATTACCGGCCCCAACGGGACGCACCGGTGTATTGTAACTCCGGCTGCACGGATGAGTTTGTCGTGTTTCGCGGATCCGGAGGATTACGATCTTTGTCCGCCTAAGGATGCACAAATAATTATTGCTCAGCTTATTCGAGGGGTGGCCATCTTGCACAGTGAAGACATTGTACATGGCGGTAAGTGAAGCTGTTTTAACTGTATTGCCTAGCTAATCTCATTTTCCAAAGACCTTCATTTCGGTAACTTGCTATTCTATGCACCTGGATCGCTTGATCAGTATTCGATATCCGAACTGTATGAGAAATTTTCGGAGCCAAGGTCAAAACCGCTTCGCCGAAGGGACGGCAAGCCATTGTCAAAGGAAGCCCCTGCGCTTGTTTTTTCTCCCGGTGTTTATGGCACAGGTATCAATTTTGATGAACCTGGAGAGGTAAAGATCGTCTTTAGTGATTTGGGGGAATCCTTCAACCCGCATAAAACGTCCAGGTTTGTAACAGGAATCCCTAGTCACTATGCGCCGCCTGAAGCTCGTTTTTCGGACAAGCCTCTCTCATTTGCCTCCGATATTTGGGCGCTTGCCTGTCTTGTCTGCAATATGTACAGTGGAAGAGATTTGTTTTCCTCGTTTATGGCGATTCCCGACGATATCACCTCGGAGCAAGTCAGCCTCCTTGGCCGCTTGCCTGCCGAATGGTGGGCAAAGTGGGACAAAAGACTAGAATGGTTTAACGAAGACGGGACATTGAATTCTAGCGCGGAATCTGAAGAGTGCTTTATGACATGGGAAGCGTACTTTGAACGCGAGATACAACATCACCGAGTGACTGAGGGTTATGATATCATGACGGAGAGTGAGAAGAGCGCATTTGAGGCAATGATACTGTCAATGTTGGTCTACCGTCCGGAAGAGAGAGCAAGCGCACAGCAAATCTTGAATTCAGACTGGATGAAGGGCTGGGGAGAGCCGGTACTGAGAGAGTGAGGGCTTCCAGTGGATGAAAGACTCAAGAGAAGTAGTCCTCGAGCGTGAAGACAGCGGGTGGATTTTGCTGTCATCAGTACAAATATATGTAAGATAAACTTATCTGAGTAGGTCACATACGCGCTTTCTGCAGAAAATTATATACATAGTCTATTCAAAAGTATTTACAAATTGCATATCAAAGTCCATTTAAATCATTTCTGACTCCAAAGTCTCCTGAACAAAAAACTGGTACACGTATATACAAATTTGAGAGTTTGTCGGGACAGACGACCCCTCCCTCCGGATGGTTGATTCATCGCCTCGATCAGGGTACGCGTGATTTACATGGTACCGACCTTGACATCTGAGACTGACTGCTCGCTGGAGTTTTCAGTATCCGTAATTTCAACCTCGGTAGAGGTGTCGTTGGTGGCGATGTCAGTCGCAAATGGCTCAGCCTTGACCTGATCCTCCGCGGTCGCATTCTCCGCAGCGACATCTTCCACTCTGATATCCTCCGCGACGGTGCCATCGGCTGTAACTGACTCCTCAGAGACTAATGCTTCCGCAGCAGGAGTTGCCTCCGCGACAGTTTCCTCCGCAACAATTTCCTCCGCAGCGATTTCCTCCGCAACCGTCTCCAAACCAATGCTATCATTGCGTCGCCGTGGTGGTCTCGACTCGCCCTCAGATTGAGATCCCCCCTCGCGCTCACCGTCAGCTTGCCGATTTCTGCGCTTCTGAGTCTGTTTGGAACTACTTCTTGTTCCATACGACCGACGCTTAATTGGCACCTCCATCTGTTCCGTTCCGTAGTCCATACTAGCACCGCCGGGACGAGATCCGCGGTCAGATTCCCTGGAATCGCGGTTACCAGACGAGTTGAACTCGCGCGCCGGCCGTCGGCGGTCACCGCTTTCAGATCCCTCATATTGCTGCCGTCTGTCTTGACGGAAAGGCTTGGACTGCCTGTCTTCGTCATATCTGGGTCGGTTGGACCCCCTGTCTCCATCATATTTGGGACGGCGATCTGACCTGTCTCCGTCATATCTGGGACGGCGATCTGATCGAAAGTTTGAATTATTTTCATCCCTTTGGAATTTCTTGTCAGATCTGAAACCAGGCTTAAATTCACTGTCCTGCGATTTATCGCGTCGGTCGTACGAACGGCGTTCCCTGTCATTGTATCTGGGCTTGTGATCGCGACGAGCTCCCGAATTGCCGTCATCGTATTTTTCGTATCGGGGTCTCCGGTCCTGTTTTTGACTAGGCTCATACTCGCCTACATGCCACTTATCCTGGCCACCAGAACTTTCACTCCCATTCTCGTTGTACCGAGGCTTGCGGTCTTTGAAGCTCGGTCTACCGTCCCCATTCCAAGGCTTCCGTTCTGACTGATAGTTTTGTCTGCCCTCTTCATACCGCGGCTTCCCTCGATCATTGCTCGACCAATTCTCATCCCGTCGAAACCTGCGGTCTCCCCTATACCCCGAGTCTTCGTCACGTCTGGGCCCCCGTTCGCCACTAAACCGAGGCTTACTCTCATCATTCCATGGTCTCCGCCGCTCAGAATTTTCCCTGTCGCCGCCCCATTGCTTGCCGGAACCCCGGCCACCAGATCTTTCCTCGTCCTCAAACCGCGGCTTGCGCGGCTGCCCGCTATTCCGCTGCTTGAAAGCTTCGATTTTTTCTTTCTTTAAACTGCTTTCACGCTGCTTCTCCTCTGGAGTCGTGGACCCGTGCACGAAGTTGCCATAGCCGTGAGCTGAAGTGGTTGACGCGAATCCACGGAATGCTAGGTTTGCTGCTTGTACCGCGACTAGAGAATACGACTGTCCAGTCCTCGCCAGGCGGAGGGCAGAGATCATCATCGGGTATTATCCGCTGGAAGATATTGGCGAACTGATAAGTTATAACTCTTTCCTAAGTTCTTAGAACAAAACTCGAGTAAAATGGGCAATTATATATTCCAAAGAAATTTTGAAAATTATCGGACGCGCGAAACGTTTGGGTGCTTCCCAAAACGGTCTAGCAAATGTTTCGAGCACGTGCACGCGAGCTGACCCGCTTCGCAGGATCTGGCACGCATAAAAATAGCAACTCCTTTGGCTCGCTCGCGTTCAAATTTGTAATAAATTATATATGTACAACAGGCTAGAGGCCCCATAGCTACGTCAAAATTCCGCTCGGGTGACTAGCTCCTGTGATTTTTGTCCATTATTCGTGCTTGGGGGGTTTGGTGTAGATAGAGGGCGCGCCGATGAAAGCCAGATTAGTAGATCTATGAACCCGTTAGCGCCGTGGTAAAGGGGTAGCGATTAAGACCAGAAATAATAATTACCTTCTTCTTTTCGTCAATGCTGAGTTTACCGGCGCCGGCATTGACTACTAAAAGTAGACCGCCGACAATCGACATGGTCTGAAAGAACTGTGGTGGTGTCAGCTAGAGTGGACCGTTGAAGGTGATCAATTGCCCGGCGAGCACTTACTTCGTATTTGAGAAAGTCGCGATTAGGATGAGAAGCCGTGTACTAAATAAACTGAGTTAGAAAACCAACCATCCCATTGTCCAGATCGGCGAATTGACACGTACAGTCCAGTAGTGGTTGACGACGAAATTGAAGAGGCTGAGCAGGACGACGAGAAAGAGCGCGCTGAGCTTGGTCTTGAAGCCGACCGCGACCATAACACACGCCGCAAACCCCATGATGCTGACAAGCGCGCGTCCAAACGACCATCCTCCGCTGATAACGAAGCCGATGAACAGAAAGATAAGCAAGACGCGTCCGGCGAGGAGGAAATACATTTGTTTGTCCTTCTCGTCCATGTTAGGCAGTCCGGCGAAGTGCAGTCGCCTACGCGAGAACGAGTCGCTCAGCACGAGCAGTAAACCGCCAATGACTGACAGGTTTCGGAGGAAGAACTTGAGCTCGAATATGAGACCGTAGCCTATAGCCTGGGACACGACGACGCCGAGCAGCGCGCCGACGGCATGGACTGTATACTTTCTTGCGATAACAAGCACGGATCCGGCCAGCATCGCCACAACGTTCGAGAAGAGAAAGATAATGACAATAAATCGCGGGATATGGCGATAGCTGTAGAGATAAAACACCTGGTCGCTCCACTGCGTCATGATCCTGAACGCGTCCTCGATAAAGGTGGCGACGATGAGGAACCGGCCAATCGCGGGCAGATAGGGCTTGATCGGGCCCGAGAACTGGTCCATGAACTCCTCGATGCGGGTGGTCTGGACGCGGATCGACTCGAGCGGCGACGGGTCCGCGGCGGCGGCGTAGGACGGACCGCGCGAGTTGATGGACATCGGCATGGAGTGGAACTGCCGGGATGCGGTGCCCCGGATCGACATGGCGGACGGGCGGCGTGGAGTCGCGATTGTGCGGCTCAGGCGTAGTGGTATGTAGAAGCGGCAGACTGAGCAGCGGGCGCGGGCTGGCAAGAAGCGCGTATGGGCGAGTGTCGAGGGTTGATGCCGATGTTGATGTTGATGTTGATGTCGGGGGGCAGCGCTGGAAAGTCGCTATTATTGTCCGAGCTGGCCACTTCGCGATTTTGGCGTCGAGCAGCGCCGCGCGCCGCAGCCAGGGTTGCGGTTTCCCGATCGGGCCCACGCGCGTGTGTGACGCGTAGCTCAGCCTCACAACAGACACCGCCACGGCGGGCGCCACAGCGTAGGGCTAGTAGGGTTACATAGCGGCGCGTGACTGCTTGTTAAGGTTTTATTGAACCAGGCAGTTCGCGATGCGCATCACCAGGGCCGCTTCACTTCGTGCGCCGCGCGACCAAACCGTCCTGCTCTGCATCGATTCACCAGCGGAATTACCAAACGATCATCAACATCGCTTGGGAGACGGTTGCTTATTTATACCTCTAATAAATAATATCTATTCAAAATGAGCAAGATCACCGTCGCCGGAGTCCGTGGAATCGTTCAGCAGCTCCTGGACTACTCGGAGAACACCAAGAAGCGTAACTTCTTGGAGACCGTCGAGCTCCAGGTCGGCCTGAAGAACTACGACACCCAGAGGTATGTGGAGCAATAATATGACTGGAGTTCTGGTCGGATCCTAACTGGCTTGCAGAGACAAGCGTTTCTCGGGCACTGTCAAGCTTCCCCAGGTCCCCCGTCCCAACATGACCATCTGTGTCTTTGGCGATGCGCACGATGTCGACCGTGCTAAGCACATTGGCATTGACGCCATGTCCGTCGAGGATCTCAAGAAGCTCAACAAGAACAAGAAGCTGATCAAGAAGCTCGCGAAGAAGTACAACGCTTTCGTCGCGTCCGAGGTCCTGATCAAGCAGGTTCCCCGTCTTCTCGGACCCCAGCTCTCCAAGGCCGGCAAGTTCCCCACCCCGGTGTCGCACTCCGACGACCTGTACGGAAAGATCACCGAGGTCCGCTCGACCATCAAGTTCCAGCTCAAGAAGGTTCTCTGCTTGGCTGTTGCCGTCGGCAACGTCGGCATGGAGGAGGAGCAGCTCGTCACTCAGATCCTGATCGCGTCCAACTTCCTCGTGTCTCTCCTGAAGAAGCACTGGCAGAACGTTGGCTCGCTCACCATCAAGAGCTCCATGGGCCCCTCTTTCCGTATCTACTAGACATGTCACATTGATGTATTTGTTGGGTATTTGGTAATAAAAAGTCTGCCTTTTTACTATTATTCGCTTCCTTTTTTCACCTTGGAGAGGCTTGATCGAGGCTCGTTCCCGTAAATTACCTCCTTATTAAAAAAAAATAGAGAAAAGAAAAAAGTAGTGCAAAATACTCCGTTGAAACCGAAGACTAAATAAATACAACTAACTACAAGTAACTAGATATTCAGAAATATACTACAAGCTCTCTTGCCCTAGCTCCGCCCATCGTCTGAAAATGAATCGCGCCGGATGCATTCCCTATATAACCGCGTAGATTGTGCTGGATCCGTACCGCCAAACGCGACCGAGTCCCGCGCGGATATATATTCGCTTTCTCTCTCGTATTTGCAAAATGATCCGTTACTTTTTGTTCTCTTTGTTTGCTTTAATCAATCTTAATCGAACCGTAGATCTGGCGCACAAACACAAAGCTTGAGAAGAAGCCGATCGTACCCGTGAGCACAAAGACGACGAACGAGATGAGCAGACTGTAACCCAAGTAAAGCACGTTGCTCACGAAGCCGCCGAGCGTGAGCTTGGAAACCCAGTACAGCATTGCGTGTAAAAACACAAAGAGCGCGCACGAGCCCGAGGTGACGAAGGAGCGCCATTGCCAGTGGTAGTTTTCTGAGCAGAGAATGAAATAAGTCATCAGGATCGTGACGGTCGAGCAGGTGATGATCATGACGATGTAGCAGACAAAGAGGAAACCAAACATGTAGTACACCTTGTGGAACCAGATCGAGTTCATGATGAAGTAGAGCTCGACAAAGATGGCGCCAAAGGGCAGGATTCCCGAAAGAAGCATGCTCGGAACCCAGCGCATGTAGAACGGCTGTTCGGGGATCTGACGCGGGATCTGGTTCGTACGGACGGGCGCGTCCAGCGCGGGAGCCTTGAATCCAAAGTACGAACCGGCGGCAGAGAGCGGGACCGAGATCGTGAACCAGATCGCGACGAGGGCAAGCATGGTGCCGAACGGCACTGCTCCGGACGATTCAGACGCGATGAGGAAGAAATTGAGGAACAAAAAGATGCCAAACACGGTTCCCGGAACCACGAGCGGCGTGGCGACGACGTTTGTTTTCCACAGCTCGCCGCCGAAGCTCTTGTACGTACGAGACGAGACGTAGCCGCCAATAAAGCCAAAAAGAGTGTATAACACGATAATCACGGTCGCCAACGCGCCGCGACTCGACGGAGACAAAAATCCAAGCAGTGCAAAAGCAATAGTGATGCCAGTCATGACGAAAAGCTGGGCGCCGCTGCCGAGAAGGACAGAGAGCATGAGCGGTCGCGTTGGTGCCCGGAACACGTCACCGTGCACGAGCTTCCAGCCCGAGTCTTCCTGAATGTCTTCGTTGAGATCAAGCTGGTTGTAACGAGCAATGTCCTTGTGCAGCGTGCGCAGGAGAATCATGGCGACCATGCCGGTCAGGAACACAACCACAATCGACGAGTTGATGAGCGAGAACCAGTGAATACGGGGATCGTAGACATGCAGGTACTTGTCCCAGCGGGTTGCCCATGGCGTCTTGGAAGGCGTCCAGAACACAGAGTACGTGAAGCTGACTTGCGTGTTCGAGTCACGGTTAAGCATCATCTTGTCCTTCACGTCACAGCTCTCCACGTTGCCATTGTCGTCCAACGTAGTGCGGACCGATGACGGCTGCACGACAACACCGACCACGCGGTACTTTCCGGTGCGGGTCTGGTGGTACTCGACAAAGATGTCGTAGTGATTGCTCAGGTAGCGCTCCTTGTCGTCGCCAACAGTGCCAAGCTCGAAGCCGACCGAGTAGAAATTCGTGTTTGTAGAGCCGTCGTATCTGATGCGCGCGGCAGGCAGACCGTCAATGAGCCAGTTCATGTTGTAGTCCTGCTGGATGCGTCGGTTGACGAACTTGGCCGCGCGGGGCTCGTAGGTCTGCGTGCAGAGCGTCTTGCATGTCTCGTTCTTGAGCATGCGCAGGTCGTAGGGTGAGTTGAAAATACGGTCGCCAAAGAGAATAGCGCCCAGCGACTCGGCCTGTTTCCGAGGACCTGCGAAATTATCAGTATCACGCTGGATCAAAGCCGGGATGCCGGCGGTACTGGGTGCGGCCTGGCACACTCGCACACTAGGGCGCTGGGACCAACGCAGGCAGTCTTGATCTGCCGTCCCGGGGCGCCGTGACGGCGAAGTAATTGGCCGCGGCAGACAATGGCATAAAACGAGCAAGATAAACATACCGTTCTGAGGCTGGCAAAAGTGGAAAGCAGGGTGGTAATCTGTGAGCAGCGTGAGCAAGGCGGGATCAAACGTGGGCGGGGAGAGCAACGCCGGGCAAACGGCGAAGCAAGGGAAAGGGAAAGGGAAAGGCACCGTACAGTCGTAGGAGAGCACGCTCCGCATTTGCTGAGCCTCGATGTCCATTGCCGGGGTCAAGCTGTTGACCAGCAATGGCACGGGATCGTTTTCCTCGTAGTCTGTGGGCGCGACGCCGGGGAGGTAGAAGGCAGTCGCGGGTCGCACCAGCGCGAGCAGCGCGGCCACGACGAGCACGACGGCTGCGCGCGGACGTGTTCGCGCGAACATTCTTTCTTTCTTTTGAGATCTCCTGTAAATTGGTAAGAATGGCGCGGGGTGATGGACGAGCGAAGGCAGGGCACGGGAGGAGAGGAGAGGGGAAGAGGGAGGGGAGACTAAGGAGGGTCGGCGTACGCGGTGAAGCCAAAGTCAAAGCCAAAGCCAAAGCCGTCGTGCTGCGCGGCGCGGCAGCGCAAGTGCGGCACTTAATGACAGTTGTGCCACAAATACCAAAAGCAGCCAGACTTGTGCGGCTGGCGGCTTCTTGTACGAGTTTCAGCTGCTTGTTACGACAATTCGACGGTTGTTCATTCCACAGCAGGCCGTTGCTTGAATGCTCTAGAAAGACTCTTTATTCTCAACAACAAGTTGACCGTTCTCACGGCTACGGCCCTGAGTACCTCTACATATTCAGACTATTGTCTATATAGTACTACCAGGTCCACGAGCTTGGCGATCATGATCAATCTTCAAATTTCTAATTCGGTAAATGTTTGGCCAATTGGATTACCGAATAGGCAATTACTTATTCATTCACCAATCGACAATCATCATTGTCATTTGTCCATTGACTCTGATAATTAGAAGTTTAGAATCAACAATGGAGAGCCTCGGCATATGATACGAGCAACTCATAAGCTCTACTCAGCAGTATCTAATTCTAACTCGTCCTCGCAACTCGTTCGGAACGTCGTAGACATCACTGTTCCCTATGCAGTCGGCCATAACTTCTCGTTGCATGCAGACTTTAAAATAGATTTCATCATCATCATCATCATCATCACTGTTCCCTATGCTATCCGACCATTAATGCGTCACTTCACCCCAGAATCTTCCATGAAAGGAATGTACTTCACGGAAGATTCTAGGGTGAAGTGACATATTAATGGGACAGTTAGAACTTGGACGCCTGAAGTCTTGTCAGAACACGTCGCGCTGCACAAACAGCAGAAGCAGGTTGTATGATTTAGATCCATCTCCATGGGATCAAGGGTCTACTAAGGGTCTTCACTCCTTCTCGCGACACGTGATTTGCTTGCGTCCGTGCGGCGCTTATATTTTGCTGGCGATGAGCCGAGATTCTGGTCGGCCTTCAGGCTTCAAGAGATCAAATACGACAATTGGCGTCTGAATGTCAAGTCGGTCTGTTTAGCAGACGAAAAAAGTCTCTAAAGATTCTGTAGTTTTAGGTAAATAGCTCTCAAACCGCGACGAACGCGCGTGGCTGCGCGGCGCGACTGCTGCCTTAAGCAGCTTAAGGTAAAGTACGCTTATCGACACGATCGCCAAGGTGCCGGTTACTGCCTGTTAACCTCGACTTCCATCGCCAGCTAACCGCCATTCCTCCACCACAATCCCAAAATTCTCTCGGCGACGCGTCGACTCAATCAGTCCTCACTCTACTGAGTGAGTCTAACCTACACTGGACCCAACCAAACCAATAACACAGCCCCACCGATGGCCGTCGACCCCAGCATCTTCCGACGCGTGTGCGTCTCGCACTTCCTCTCCGCATGGAACTCGCGCGTCTTTGAGTTCTCCGCCGTGCTCCTGCTCGCGCTCATCTTCCCCGGCACGCTCATGCCGCCGTCTTTCTACGCGCTCAGCCGCGCCCTGGCCGCGATCTTGCTCGCGCCCGCGCTTGGCCGTCAGGCGGACAAAGTGGACCGGCTTGTCGTGATTCGGCGAACAATTGGTGAGCAAAATTGAACCGGAACTTTTTTTGGCTCGATGACAAGTAAGAAAAGTACCGTTAAGAGCTAACTAAAAAACCAGTCCTGCAGCGCGTCGCGGTATGCGGTTCCGCGCTGGTCATCGCAATCATGATCTACAAAAACATCGGCGCGCAATCGGCCGCGCTGCTCGCCAAAGTCGGGTTCATGGCCATCCTCTCCGTCTTTGCCATCGTCGAAAAGCTCGCGGCGGTCATGAACACGGTCGCGGTCGAAAAGGACTGGGTGGTCGTGATTGCGGGCTCGGATTTGGCGGACTTGCGGTACCTGAACAGCGTCATGCGTCGGATCGACTTGTTTTGTAAAATGGTCGGCCCGCTGGCTATCTCGTTCCTCGTCGGATTCTCGCTCGTGTGGACCGCGTGGACTTTGTTTGCTTTTAACGGCGTTTCGGTGTTTGCAGAGTACTTCTCAATCGCGCGCGTGTACTACCGCGTACCAGCCCTAGCGTCTCGCAAGCTGGCCGCCGGACCTGGCGAGCAAGTAGAGAGCCTTCTCGGTTCCGACGAAGAAGTCGCCGAACCAACAACACCGGCGCCGGCTGCATCTACCACGTCCGCCTTCTCACTCTACATCCACCACCCCATGTTTTTGCCTTCATTCGGGCTAGCATGGCTTTACTGGAACGTTCTCACGTTCGGCGGTCAATTTGTGACGTACATGCTCGCGGTCGGGTATACTCCGTCCATCATCGGTATCCTTCGCACAGTCGCCGTGGTTTTTGAACTCGGCGCAACTTGGGCCGCGCCGCTCGTCATGTCTCGTATCGGACCCGTCCGAGGCGGACTTTGGTTCGTGAACTGGGAAGCAGTCTGTCTCGTGTTTGCCGCAATCGCGATTTACCACACCCCGACCGTATCCATCCCAGCCGCCTCGTCGTCAGCTACTGCGCTCGAAAGCAGGCTTGCCGAAGACGCGCCGGGCAAGTTCCTCTGGATCTTCACCTCGCCTTCAGCGTTCTACCTCGTTCTCGCAGTCATCCTCTCCCGTCTCGGTCTCTGGGGCTTCGACATGTGCGTGCAAACACTCGTACAGGAAGGCGTCGAAGCCGAATCGCGCACAGCCTTCTCGTCAGTCGAATCCTCGTTCCAGAATTTCTTTGATCTCATGCTTTACACGTCCACAATCATCTTTGACAAGCCGGACTCGTTCTGGATACCGACCGCCGTCAGCACGGCAAGCGTGGGCGTTGCTGCGATCTGCATGGCCACGTACTCGTTCAAGGTTAGGAAACATCTCGTGCATATGCCGCCTGTTCAGAAGTGGCTTGAGTATGCGAAAATCAAGTCCGTGGTCGCGGACCGGGTGGTTGAGTACGAACTGCAGGAAAATGTGTAGTCGGCGACACTCGTCGTCCGGCGGGATTGAGAAAATTGGGTTTGCATATGCATATTGGAAACATATAGGAGGAACATCTTGAGTAAGCTGAATGCTTAATGTAATTTGGACATTTAACGATTAGTTATATCATACGACATCTTCACACACACAAACACACAGTCACAGAAATTTTAAATATGTACCAAGAATAGAACCAACACGAGAACCAAGTCGTCATGTTCAGCCCACGAAACGAATGAGAAACCCGAGCAAACAAACAAATCCCAAGCACGCGCCAACATGTACCCAAAACAAAAAACTGCGTACACGCTATAAAAAGTTCAACCAAAGCAAAACAAATACACAAAAGAGTCCGTTACAAAATCATTTGACAAACGGAATCAGTACCTTGCGATATTTCGGATACTGCGCGCCAAACTCTTTCTTGTACATTTCATGTTTCCGGACCGCTTTCCGCCACATTTGCAGCGCGGACGCGACGAGAAACAAAAGCGACGCGAACGAGCGCGTGATGAGCGTGATTTGTGTCCACGCGACCAGCTCGAAGAAATAATTGGGACACGAGACCCAGTCGAAACCGTACCCCTTTGGTATCCGTCGCGCGACGAAACCGGGTGCGGCGGCTTGGTGTTGGTAGGATACCATTGACGACGCGAGGCGGGAGGCTGTGGAAAGAGAATGGGAGATTAGGTGTCGTGAGTTGCGGCGGTTTGATATTGGCTGACGTCGGAGTGCGGATGTGCGAGGGTACCGTAGACGCATGTTTGCTAGAATCAAATGTGTCTCGAAATTCGAGAGTTGGGCAAAGATCCAGACGGCGGAGAGGAAGTATAGGCTGGTTTCTTCGGCGTCGATCGAGGACGAGAGAAGTGATATCGAACTTGAGCAAACGCCCTTTGCGAGTGCAACTGCGGGTGATGCTGTGCCAGTTGCCGTGTCAACCGAAGATGCGACCGATGCCACGGCCACGCAGGATGGGTAGTAAATGTAGTACGCCATGAAGAAACCCGAGAGGATCCAGTAGTGAAATATGTACAAATAGAGAGAGTAGAATGAGACTGAGATTCTGTAAAAGACATGCACAAACATTGTTTCAAACATACGTTTGGCAAAGTGCAGGTTGATTAATGTGAATGCGAGGACCTGTGACGCCGTGTGCTGGAATGTAGTGCCGTAGACGAGCGTTTGACAATAATAGAAGAGGGCGTGGATAAACACTGGTCCGGAATAAGCAGTCAATAGCAACGCACGTCGGCTGATCTGAGGTCCTGCAAAAAGTGTCAGTTAAACCAGATCATTGCAGTCTATTTCAAAAAGAGACTACTCACCCAAATCCTTCACAAACACGCGAGTACCGTCATGCATATCGTAGACATTGAGCGGTGAATCCGGCACCAGCACAGTCTTTGACGACGCCAGAAACAACTTCAACCTGCTCGGCGCCAGCTTCGTCGACGACTGGATCGCACTAACGAGATCATTGACGGACGCCGCCTCACGATCAACCTCGACCACGTCCGGAAGATTCGTGATTGGCAG
The DNA here is from genome assembly GCA_030568405.1 of Myxozyma monticola. Lineage (NCBI taxonomy): Eukaryota > Fungi > Ascomycota > Lipomycetes > Lipomycetales > Lipomycetaceae > Myxozyma > Myxozyma monticola. The sequence goes on along the minus strand of JAJLTV010000066.1, from coordinate 7,587 downwards.
CTTTGGCGTCGCTGGTTGTTTGAGAAATAACAGAACCATCGTGTTGTATGCAGTTTAAATCGCTAAAAAAAGAAACTAGAGCAGAAATCGTGCGGAGTCTCGAAGGCAGCAAAAAGCCCCTGCTGAAAGTATATAGGTTGCGCACGGCAAGTTCAGTGCACGCAGGAGGACAAGTAAACGCGCTTCGACGAGGACACAGTGCCCAATTGCGCCAGGCGCCGGCCAGACAGAACACGCAACACAACACGCTCCAGACAGAAACCGTAAGCAATTACGTGTTTGTCTCCTGACTGCTATATCGGACGATCGAGGATTGAGGAAGTAGTCAGTAGTTGGTGCACAAGTGGCAACCGCGGTGAGCTTTCGCTTCGACCGGATCAACTGTCAGACAATGGCTGTGAGTCGTGACTTCCACGTCACACTTGTGAGTCAGATGCACGTGACGCGCTCAGGCGCTCGCTCAGCTCTAGAAGCTCTGATAAGAGAAGCGCTGCCCCAGACCGGTCCTACGTCCTACGCCTAGAACGAACAAACAATGATATAGACTACAATTCCAACAACCTGTATATTATAATGTATGTATGACAACATGTATCCACAAAAAACATCTACCCCCGACGAAAACTCCCAGCCAACCAGCAGATCGTAAAACAAAATAACATGAAAAACCCCGTCTAGAGATGATGGGGGAATAGCAAAACAGTACAACGTAGGACATTAAACTAGCGGTCCATCATCATTCGATACGTATGCAATATGCAGAAGTGCGTGAGATGCGATAAAGGGAAACGAAACGGAAACGGAAACGGAAATGAAAAAAAGGACAGCGTATGCAGGCCGGCCTACGAGGTGTAGGACGAGTCAAATGCCGTCGTGGTGGATGTGGCGAAGGTGGACGTGTAGGACGAGGTCGAGTAGTCGTAGTAGGACGAGTAGTCGGAGTAAGACGAGTAGTATTCGCCGTTGACCATGGCGGTGATGTTGACGCGGCGCGGGATGTCGTGGGTGGCCCGGAAGTAGGAGTAGTCGGAGTAGCCGCGGATGAGCGTGAGCGAGAGGGTCACGACGACGAAGGCGAAGATGGCGCCGAGCACGATGGAGAAGACCGGGCGCTTGCGGCGGTTGGTGGTGACGAGCGAGGCGGCCTTCTCGGTGATGGAGTAGTCCTGGTAGTCGCGGCCGAAGACGGTCTGGACGACGCGGGACGGCTGCGAGTAGGGGATCTCGGCGGTCTCGCCGCCGGAGGAGCGCGCGGAGGAGATGTTTGCGGTGACCAGGGGCGACTCCTCGCCGATGGACTTGTAGTTGGTGGAGGACATGGCGGTGGGTGGGGTGGTGAGAGGGGGGGTGTGACGGGGAGGACTGGGAAGCTACTGCGTGGAGCGAGTGGCGGATGTGGCAGCAGCGGTCGCGTGCTGTCGGGCAGGAACGGGGCCTGAGCCGGGTAATGAGCCGGGTAAGAACCGGGTAAATAGGAGGGCTAGGGCTGGACCGATCGGGACGCGGGCTAGGGCTGGCTGCGGCGGTGCTGAGTCTGACAAACCTGCTGGGCTGGGCCGGGCCACGAACTTATAGTGTGCGCGGCGGCGGCGCCCCAGAACAGCGCGGCTACCAACCCGAACCCTGGCCGCCCACGTGCGCGCGCCATAGGCCGCCTTTGTTTACGTTCCGCCGCGTACCCGCCCGGCGCTCGCTCCATCCGCCGGCACCGCACGTGTCTAAACCCTACAAACCCTGAAAACCCCGTAAACCCCGTAAACCCTATAAACCCTACAACAGTAAACAAACCAACCCCTGCCCAGACGTAAACACCGCTTCCACACGAACAACAACGCGTCCATGACCCCAGCCAGCCCCCATGGCGACGGCCTATCCCGGCCCCGACCCCGACGACCCCGGCGGCTCTGATGACAGCGTCCAGAACGCGCTGGACGCCGAGCCTTCCTACACGCGCGCTCTGCCAGACCACGTCGCCTTCCACAACGACCCCTCGCTCGTCCTCGACCAGCTCTCCGACGAAGACCGGCGCGTGCTGCAGCCCATTCTGGACAAGCAGCCCGTGCTTGACGTCAACTATTCTGTTTCTGGTGCGTTTCTCTGGATTTTGTTGTTATTATCTTGTTTCAATTGGTATACCCGGTACTGACTGTCCAGACTTGAAAGTCCTGCGCGTAGTCGTCCTCGTCGCGCTCAAATCGCAGGACAGCGCAGACGCAAACAGCTTTCTCGCGCTCTTCAAGTGCTACGAGCGAGTCCTTCGCCACGGCAAAATTGACCCTTCCAAAGACGTGTTTTATGCTCGATTACTGTTCAAGCTCTGCGGTTCTCCTGGTCGCTCATGGGCCGAGAAATTCAACAATCTCTTGCTAGTACGTTCTGTCTTTCTCATATACTTCCTTCTCAATCTGACAGCAGCAGGACGTACGGTCATCACTCATAGAGAAGCGGCAACCTGAACTAGATGCTCGCTACAACGACTATCTTTACGATCTTTTACACAGCAGACTTCAGCGTTGGCGCGCCAAAGCTCAAGACAGACGCGACATCTCTCTCACTCTTCACCGAGCAGCGCTCAAGTACGACCACGCCACTCTCACATCACAGGCCTTTGAAACTTGGCGTTCCAAGTTGCACGAATTTCACGCGCGAGAGACAGCGGTCAGAAAATATGTCGAACGGCATCAGGTTCGGGCTGTATGGCGGCACTGGCACTCGCGAGCGGATACCAGCAGGCTGCAACGCGAAACCGGGGCGAATTTATTTCAGAAACGCAAGTGGCTACAGAAATGGGCAGATAAGACGGACAAGGTCGTTGATCTTAACAAGCAATTGGCGTCCTACACTCGCCAGCGTCAAGACTCTGCACTTAGTCAGTACTTTACCGGCTGGTTCCGCAAAGCTTGTCTTATCCGCGCAACCGGTTTTTACGAGCGGAATCTTGTCCAGAAATGCCTAGATTCCTGGGTTATGGGCTTGGAAGATGTACAAAATTTGTCAGACAGAGCAGACATGTTTCGTCGACGTGTGTTGCTACAGAATGCGCTCACGGCATGGCGCGGTTCTACTCGTGAGATTGTCAGCATGAACGGCGTGGCGGATGCATACGAGCGCCGTCTAGCGCTGCGCAAAACGTGGACCAACTGGACGCGAGAAGTACTACTGAGCTACGCGCATGACGATGCTGCAGTCATGCGCAACACTGCGCTTGTGTCCCGCCAGTTGAAGCATTGGCGTATTCAGACACATGCTGTCATTACGGCCGATGTGCACTATCAGACTACATTGGCGCGACGACATTTCAAGCGCATGAGAGAACGGCTACGCGAGCAAGTGCTTTCAGCTGCTCTAGCTCGACGACATACCCGCACGACGTTATATTCCTGGGTCTTGCGCGAGCGGGAGGTTCTTCTTGGTCGTGTTCATAGCAGACGGTTGCTTGTTCGGACGGTCAAGAAGTGGAAACGTGCTACTGTGAAGCGAATTGACAGCGACGAGACCGCTCTTACTTCAGTATATGGTGCTGCGAATTTTCGACTGGTTGAAAGTGCGTTGACGGTTTGGAGGACTCGAACCGCGTCTTACAGCAAGATGCACGACCGAGCAGTCGTATGTATTTACTCGCTTGCATCTTTCATATTGCTTTTCTAACAACCTCTAGGAGCATGATCGACGAGTGTTGCAGAACAGGGCTCTTTCAAAGATGGCAAGCTCGCTCAACACGATTCGCGTGAATCGTAAACGGGCAGAGTCCCATAGCCGTACTGTCTGTCTGACAAGAGTGCTTGCGAAATGGAAGGATAGGCTTTCAGATGCTCAGGATCAACGACGTCAACTCATTCTACAAGACTTGCTACTGCAAAAATCCGACCGGAAACGACGTTCTGTTTTTAGTGTTTGGATGGAGAAGACTGCAGATATTATTGACATGTCATCGCTGGCTGATGATACGCTGATTCAATTCACTCAAAAACAGGCTGTGTCAATCATGCAGCGATGGCGCGAAAAAGTACAAAATCTTTCCATCTTGAATGAATCAGCAGAGAACTACTCTGACCAGCGCATCAAATTGTCGTGTCTATCCAAGTGGGTTCAGCGGAAAGACGACATTGCAGAGATGGCGCACAGAGCGGATGTCGTGTACGATATCAATAGTCTGCTGCGCGCGCAAAATATTCTGCGACGATGGAACATGAACGCATTGCAAGTTGGCATTCTATACGCCAAGGCCGACGTGTTTTGCGAGAAGTGGATGCGTGCTCGCAGCAGAACGCTGTTTGCGGCATGGGTTGACTTGGCGCGCGAACGTCTTCCTCGGTCGCCGGTTGAGGAGGAATTAAGTGATTCTGAATCAGCAGATGAAGCGGATAACGACGCTGCGTTAAGTCCGCGAGATATGATATCTGTTTCGGATCTGACATTGGCAGAACAAACTGCAGACGAACTCACCTACACGCCAACCAAACGACGAACTGGTGCGCGTGTGACATTCACTGTCGATAGCGTGAACTTGAAGACTCCGAAACTTGAGAGATGGGCCCGGCTGAGGAATAGTCCGATGTACGAAGGCCGCAGGAAACTGTTTGCGACTCCTGTCGGTAAACGGGATTTCAAGGAGAGTTTTTCGGGAAAGACTGTATGATGATTGTTATTTCTGATGGGACTATATCTATTTTTAGGCATGTATGGGGCGTTATACTTTATGGATGTAGTTTTTGGGACTCTTGTGTATATTACTTATGGAGTTCGAGTCGTCAAACTTCTTCTGGTTATGAATTAATCGAGCAATTTATTAATCTTAATGTACATGTAGATATGGCGGATACAATTACAAAACTATTATCCCTCTTACTTCATATTCATCACAAGCTCGCCCAAGTTTCTCAAAAACTCCCAGACATTACTCGCATACGACGCCGTATTCATTGCCTTTACAAACCTCCAAGCCGTCTGCACGTCCGCCAACGGATAATCCACAACCCCCGGAATCGAAGTCTTGATCAACGGGAACTTATCCCGACACACACTCTTGGCAAGGCACAGCGCGCGTAATCCTTCTTCGCCTCCGAATTTACCGTACCCGGATTCCTTGATTCCGCCAAACGGCAGCTGGCAAACGTAAAACGTGGCGAAATCGTTCACGGCAATGTTCCCAGTCTTCATCTCGCGCACGACGTACTCCGTCGCCGAGCTACCGCGCTTGCCAAACACGGCACCACCGAGACCGAAATTAGGAGCGTTTGCGATCCGAACTGCGTCTGCAGTCGAACTGGCTTTCATGAGTACCATTATCGGTGCAAAAAGCTCGGCACGAGCAAGGTCCATCTCGGGTGTGACGTCAATCAGCAAGGTCGGTGAGAAATATGAACCAAGCGGGTACCGGGGGTGGATATACCGCTTTCCGCCATATATCAGTTTTGCTCCTTGAGCAACTGCTGATTGAATAAGAGACTCTAAAGTGTCGAATCGCGAGTCATTGATCATGGCGCCCATGTCGATGCCTGTCGCCGGATCCTCGTCGAGAATAGAGCCCATGCGTAAGGTAGGCACGCGTTTAGTGAGAGTCGAGACAAGCGCAGCGTAGGCTTCAGGTTCCGCGATAATCCGCTCGATTCCGATACAGTTCTGGCCTGCCGATTGAAACGAACCACGCATAAGGACAGATGCAAGGGCTTCGCAGTTGGTCCACGATGAGGTGTATTCGTCCAACACGATCGCTGCATCCTTTCCGCCAAGTTCAACAGTGACTGGGGTTAACGAAGTCGCTGCTGCCGCGAGGACTTTATGAGCAACTGGCTTGGATCCGATAAACGTAACTTGTGAAATTGACGGGTGTGCGGTCAGGTAATCGGTATTTTCGGGCCAGGGACAAACAAGCTGGACGATATCAGGCGAATGCCCGCATGATACCAGGCAGGTGCGAACCATGGCTATGAAATGAGACGATGACCAAAACACTGATTCGGAGCACTTCACGACAATGCCATTACCGGTGAAGATGGCAGAAATGATGGGGTTCAGAAGGTTATGAAGCTATATATGACAACGTTAGATAATCTTCTGGTTCAACTTGTGAGTAAGAACGCAATTGGCGCTAACCGGATAATTCCATGAGACAAGCGCAAGCACCACGCCAAGAGGCTCGTAAACCACTTCCGCGCTCTTATACCGAATAAGTAGATTTGCTGGTCCTGCACGTTTCGATGGCTTCAAGGCAGCTTCTCCGTGTTGGATAGTCCATGACAGTTTTTCGAGCGTAACCAGAATCTATCATGGAGATTAGTACAATTCTTTCCTTTTCTCATGTGAAACACTCGTGATGAACTACCTCTCCCAATGCAGCGTCGACCATTGTCTTCCCACTATCCCTGCACGCGACACGCACAACCGCGTCCTGATTCTCCTTCAAAAACACAAGCAGCGCACGAAGCACCAACTTCCGCTGCTCAAACGTCGTATTCCGCCACGTAGTCTGCTGCACCTCCACGCATTTCCCCACAGCAGCATCAATATCCGCCTTCGTTGACGCACGCATGCGGCCAAGGTACGCGCCCGTCGCGGGACAATGGCAGAAAATCATCTCCGGCGCGTCCGCCGACCGGATACATGGCTGGCCTGAGACGAACGACAGCGTCGGTGGCGGTCCGGGACGGGCTTCGGGCGGGAATTTGTAGCTGAATGTGGGTATCGCGGGCGACCGCGTGTGAAGCAGGGCGTATGAGGAGAGCGCCAGAGCAAGAATGGCGGATGCCAGCAGCCATAGCGGCGACGCGCAGAGCAGCGTCCACGCGCCCCGGACGCCCTCGATTTCTATATCAAATACCGGGATTCGCATGGCCGCAGGGGATTAAGTAGTAGCGATTCCCCGGCAGGTGACAGGCGCATATATAAGGAAGAAAGCGGGGCTGGCAGCTTGTTGTATTGACCCAACGAAATTAGTTGACGCGTTCGTTGATTGGGGCCGATTTTTTAGACGCGTCGAGCCTCACGAGTTATCTGCGAGACATCCGAGTAGGATGCGACTATAGCAAGAATGATCAATTCCACGAGTTTATATTTACTTAGAAAGTTAAGAGCACAAATTTTAAGTAATGGTAGAAAAGATAATCAATTGCTTAGTTGTTATTCGTATATATCCATTATCCCATCCGCCCCACTAATCACTTCGTACCCAAAACATCCCATCATCATCCCATCATCCCATCATCATCGTCCCCAGTGTCAACAGACCAGTCGACAATTCCTCGCAGCAGCTTCGTAGAGCAATTCGTAAAAGTGAGTGTCGATTGCAAGTATTCGTATAAGATTGTCGTGCTGCTGCGTTTGCAGAGAGGGTCGCGTAGTTTCGAAGAAGCAGAACCGCGTACCTGTAAATCAGTTAGCATAAACCGGCAGCGCCACCGCAGAGGAAACGTACTTGTGAAAGCTCATCGCAAAGCCCAAGGAATATAGCGGTCAACTGGTCTGTCTGTCAATATCACCGCCCGCTCCGCCCCATCAGATACTCACAACGAAGAAACAGCAATGACAGTGCGTGACCATACTTGTTGCCCGCAGGCGCGACCGAGTCTTGCGTCCAGCTAGAATCCA